>VXBC01012890.1:1220669-1259788 GCA_013399945.1 Ploceus nigricollis
TAAAACTATTTTTAAAAGCCCACGTGAATGCCACAATGCTGCCCCATGGCACGGAAAAAAGACGGCACTACCCTGTCCCCCTGCCCAAACACGTCTACCTGCCAAACCACTTCTGCCCTGCAGTGCTCCATGGGCCTTGTACTTGGAGCTGGCTGGGCATCCTTGGCTTTTGTACCCCTGATTGTACACTAGAAAAAAAAAAAATCTTGTTTTCTTCTAGATTTATTCTAAGGCTTCTTGAAGATGGGAACATTAAGGTCTTGCACTAATGAGCCTTCCATGTTTCTGTCAGGGCAAGGGAGTTGCAGTGGACCAGCCTACCAGAGAGCTGGAAGAGTGGGGCACCCCGAGCCTGTCATGTACGAGTGTCTCAGAAAGGATGATGCTGGTGAATAACTTAAAAATCATAATGTGGGCTCTAGTTTGCCCAGCAGCCTTTGGATGGTGTTTTCAGGTGGCTGAGAGGCAGGCCCAACTTCACAGGATTTCTCTGGAACACCTATTTAGCTGTAGAAATGTAAAATGATGTTTTTCATTGCCTTGCTTTTTATAAAGCAATCCAGACAAATCAATGTCACTTGGACCTGAATGATGGCAATGTCAGCCTGAGATTGGTGGAAAGCCAACAATGGGCTGTTGTGGCACTTCTGCTCATCAGGGCAGGGGCACAAAAATCAGTGCTCTAGATCTCCATGTCCTGTCTGTCCAGAGGTGTGAGTTTGATTTATTATTCTGCAAATATATTCCTGATTGCTTGCCCGACTAAATAATTTTCAGTCCTAAGTATCTGCCCCAGGTGCTTCCACAGCGGTCAGGGAGCTCTAAACCCATTTCCGGCTGGTCACTAGTTTGAACTTCAAAGCACAAAACAAAGTCAAGAGGAGGGTCATAGGCAGCAGTGCTCCAGAAAAATAGAAATGTCAGCATTTACTTCAAAAAAAAAAAAAAAAAAAAAAAAAATACCACACTTGAGAACTGCTTTCATTATTCATGCAAATAAGTCTCAGCTGAGACTTGATTTTAGATTGCTAATGCTGAAATGAACTTTGTCCACCTTTTGGATAAGATAGAAAAACAACTTCAGAGGAACAGGCTGCAAGAGTTGCAGGAAAAAAACTGGTTTTGTCCTGTTTCTTTCATTTAATTTATTTCTCTTCCCAAGAAGGTCCACATAATTTTTTGCAGAATTTGTCCAGTGCAGCAGCAACCATTTCTACCTATGGGGCTTGACTGACCTAGTACAAAGCTTGCACACTGGTGCGGTCTGAAACAATCAGCTGTTCCTGTTTGCCCACATTTAAAACACTGCAGGAGGTACCACTGCCTCTTGCCTAGTTACAGAAACTTGTCACACATTATATTTCATTCAGAGAATCCTACTGGATTGCATGCCTAGGAGTTATGAAAGCCTCCTATTTCTGTTTTGTCTTTGGGAGAGGTAGATGAAAAAGGAAAAGGAAAGAGGTGCTCCCTTTCCAACGCTGAATTCGAAGGAAGGCCCTGGAGCACTCGATGGCAGTGGAAGAGGCCAAAGATTTTTGCACAAACTTCAAGGAGTCCTGTGAAGGCCAGTGCACTGAAACACTCATTTCTTCTGGTTCTCCACATATAATCCTCCTCCCCCTCCTTCACCTGCTTGTCCTACTCCTAGCTGTATCCAAGATCACAGAAGGGGTAATGCAGCAGGGACAAAACTGACCCTACATTATCATAGGGGATATGCTTTTCCCGGGTTTTATTATCTACCAATTTAAGATTATCTGAAGTGTTTTAAATACTGAAAATTTTCCTCAAACGTATTTGTAGCTAACATTGATATGTTTTACGATGCATAGCCATAAAAGCAATTTTATTTTCCATACATTCTGCCTGCATAACTATTAAAAATTATGTTGTGTATCTCAATTATATTTTTACTCTTGACAAATACTTTTTAACATGGGTCCAACAATACATCAATCTCTTTAGAAAAGGAGAATCTCTGTATATGTCTTAGACTTGGGCTGCTGTTTCTCTGTAGTTCCTTGGTATCATTTCACAAGCAACTGTAAGGGTTATTTTGGGTTTTGTCACAGCTTGGGAACATGTCTCTGAGGTTGATCTGGAGAAGATTTTCTGAGTGGCTGTGTTGAGAAAAATAACAGCCCTGGCCTGTCATCTTTGTATTCCAGAACAGACAGCTGGTACTTTTCTCCTACAGCTGCTACACCTGGTACTTTTCTCCTACATTTCTTTCCTTTGCTGTGTCCTGCACAGCTGAGCCCCAGCTGAAGGTCTTCAACCTTGTCAGACTTAATGGGAAATTTTGTACCCTTTCCATTTCTGGTCCTGGCCCTTCTGCCAAAAGCCAAATTCATTATGAGCCTACAGTTTCTAAAACATAGCAAAAGTGTAGTCTAACAAAAGTACAAATGAATGTCAGGATAAATCTAACCTAAAACGGGAGGAAGCAGAATCTCTGTCTTCCATACGAAGAAGTCACAGCCATTAAAGACAGGAGAGCTCTGAATGGCCTGTGGTGAGCTGCTACAGTATCTGATGGAGGCTGAGAGATATTTCATTTCGATTCACCATGTTTTTACTACAAACAAATATAAATTAGAACAAAACCCCACATATAACTTCATAGGAGTTTCCTCCTGTTCATAACTTGTTCAATACTAGGTGATGATCATTCTTAGCAAATATATCATTGACCATCTCTTAGTTAAAAATACTTTCCTGCACTAAAAATGTGTTTATGGCACTGTTAACACAGTGGTACAGCACTGTCATCTTTAAGAATCCTCAAAATCCCATACAAGAAAATGAAAAGTACCTGAAATAAATGAAACTAATGAAAAGGAGGTAGTGTGTCCCAAACAGAGAAAGAATCAGGACTATTTGGCATGGTTACTGATTTTGAGAACAACAATCTGTGAGGCTTTGCTGGCATGTGTCAACATAAATACTTGCCAAAGAAGTGCTTATACTGACCCTAAGTACTTACACTTCTTTTCCCCTCCAGACAATATAAGAAAAAGCTGAAAATCTTCTTACAGCATTTGTGCCTTGGTGTTTTGAATAAGAAGCACATGTGAAGCTTTCTGGTCACCACTGAACACAAACAAAAAATGCATAACTTTAACACACAAATAAAAAACCGACTTTGAGCAAGGCTAAATACATCTCAAAAATGCAAATTCATTTGTATTTGCCTTTGTTTATGCATGCATTTGTAAAATATAACAAAAATACCCAGAGGCCAAAGCATTTGTGACTAATGTAAAAAATAATTTTTGCATTAAAAATGCATGAAACTTACAAGCTTAAGAGCAAAAATAAAAAAAATTTCTTCCTTTCAGGGTGCCATTTGATTACACTTCTTGATAGCTTTCAACATTTGAAAATTGTTACAATAATAGTCTCAGCCATTGTGTTTGATGACTTTGTTAGCTTTAGAGCTAACACAATTAACAGAGACATTCCAACGTATGAACAGAGATATTCCCATATTTTTGTCTCCAAGTATTTACCTTTCCCTTATTATTGGTAAAAATAAAGTGCTTTCCATAGAGAATTAATAATAACTCAAAACTTTAATTTTCTGTAATACATTTTAGCAAGAAATTCCTAAAAGTGCATGATTTGCTTGTTACAGAACAATGGAGCCATGTTTACAAATGCAGTTTAGACAGCAGTATTGAGGAAAGCTGTAGACAAATAATTAGTAGAGATGATTTCCCTAGAGGGGGGTATTAGTGTTTACTTTTTTCCTGTGTTTTTAATCCAAATCCTAAACCCTTACTCCTGATCTTGTTGAGCAAGCTGTTTGCTGAGTTCATTGGAAATTATGTCTAAATACATTCAGGCTCCTAGTAAATAATTAGTGCCCAATGTCAATTCTTTCTCTAATTGCATTTCTTCTGCTTATTTCTGTTTGTGCTGTGGGATGTCTTAAAAAGTATCTCTTAGGGAAAAAACTTTGGATTTTCCTCGGTGCTTGGCTCTGCCATTCATTTTCTGCATGACCTCTGTGAAAGTACTTAATCACTTTTAATAGTGTGAGTGGAACAAGAATGCATTCATTAATATTTGTGAGGCTGCCAGATACTATGCTGTTGCAAGCATTTACAGTACCTTAAAAAATTATAATTGCACTATCCAGCTGGTTAATGTTTATCCAGTTACTGAACAGCTAAACAAAAAGCAGAGAGGCAGACCTACTGTTTGCTCTCATTGGTACTGAATTTGAAAGGAATTTTTCCATGTAAAAGCTGTAGAATTAGGCAGTAGATGAAATACCATTAGCAGGCCTCTGTAGAGAATAATGAGCTGAAAGCATGCCCGGTGCTAGTCTGCAATTAGGGTGAAAAGTGAAATAGGGCAAGAATCAGAATACCATTTCGAGCTCTCACTTTTCAGAGCGTGCCCTTTTCATCCCCGCCAGGGGGAGCCTACTTGAAGCTAATAATTAGGAGGCACAAACAGTGTGTTTGAAGAGGATACTTTCCTTTTTCTACTTTTTTGAAATAGAAAGATACTTTGTGATCTTTGCAAGACTTTCCCCCCGGCTACCCCTCCCCTCCTTCCCACCCCGCCCCCTGAAATTCCTTTTGCTTCAGCTATTACATTGTAGCAGAGAAGCAGCATGGGTGTTTTTCTACATGCTGGGCCTATTATTATGAAGACTTCTGTTTTTAAGCATCAATGTCAAGTACAGGATTTAGCTCAGAGTTTACCCAGAACAACAAATGGAAGTCTCCTACACCATGGCATGCACAGCTGTTAATGCTGCATGTGCAATTCAGCGTAGTCAAAGTGAGGTGAGAGTCCACATCTTGAGCACAAGTGACCAGATTGTCCTTACAGCTCCTGATGGGAACTCAGGCATAACTGATTGTTCCCAGCAAATTACTGTACTTCCTTCTACTCTGACTCTAGAGTGCTCCTCTTTTGTGTCTAGTTCACCACCAGTCAAACCTGAAATACTGTTCAACTCTGCAGTCCTTAAAATCCTGCTCATATAGAGAGGTTGGTCTGTGTCGTTGAATAATAGGAGGCACACAGGCAGCAGGTCTCATGATTTGTTTGCATAAGCAAATTTTCAGCTTTAACATGTAGATATATTGTTGAAAATCCTTCAGATTTTTTTTGGAGTAATAATTTGGCCCTTTGTGTCTAACAAATAACATAGCCTTGTTTGAAACAAAGATTTCTCTTCTGAAACCAAGAAATTCTTTACTGTAATGGTGGTGAGGCACTTCAAGAGGTTGCCCAGAGAAGCTGTGGATACCCTTTCCCTGGAAGTGTTCAAGGCCACGTTGGGTGGGGCTCTGAGGAACTTGGTTTAGTGAAAGGTGTCCCTGCTCATGGCAAAGGGTTAGAACAGGATGATCTTTAAGATCCTTTCCAACCCATGACATTCTATGATGTAAATAAAATGTTAGTAAATGCCTGTTCAGCATTTCAGTACTTAACAGCAAAATCTGAAATTTTACATTCTGCTGCAGATGAAAAACCATCATAATACCTGTAGGAACAAGTGGGCTCACACATATTCTTTACAAGTGGTGGAATCAACCATTTAATATATGTTTAAAAGCATTTTTCTCTTTGAAATGTAGTTGCTGTCTCTCCCAGCCCACTTACAGTACTTTAGACTCATTGTGGGAATCTGAAGAAGGGCGTGCCCTCTGCTGTGCTGTATGCAGATAGGAGTTTCAATCAGGTTGTTAAGGGGGAAAGATTGTACTTGAAGGACTATCATCAAGTTCACTGCCAATATTCTCAGCAGCAGTTACTATCACTGTGTCATTTTGCTGAAAGTGACATTATTATTTCAGTCATTCAGTGAGGTAAAATTCAATAATAATTTATAATCATAGACTACTTCTAAGTGGAGGATTTCTTCTCATATAAAGGAGATAATATAGGTTATGGTGTGGCATTCAGGAAATATTACTAACAACAATACAGCAAGACTCAAAAAGATTGTAATGGATAATTGCAGGAGGAATGGCTGGAGAGGGAGAAATTAATGAGAATCATTGAGAGTAGAACAGACATCTTGCAAGTAGGAAAAAATAGCAGTCACAAACCATAAGCAAGAGAGTTTCACAGCTGGGAGTACAGTTCCAGGAATCTTTTCTGTTCTTCCTGGCCTGGGCTGCTCTTTGGAAAGGCACTACCTCCACAGAAGGGAGCCTATGTCAGTGGTGAGGACAGCCAGAGAAACAAGCTTGCTGAGTGTCAGAGGGCAGAAATGCTGCTGGACTGGAGTCCCAAAGGGATATGACATCTCTAGGTACTCCTGGGAGGAACTTGAGTGGTTTCCCTTTGTTTATGTGGTTACTGAAGGCACCAGGATGGAGGTAGCTATTGGAAAGAAGATTGCTGGGAAAAGGGGACAATCAAATAAGCATACGGAGGGAAATAATAATTTCTGTTTGTGTATTCATTGCTTACTTTTCTTTCTCTGTAGTTGTATCTCTTTCAGGCCAGACCTTCAAATTACAGAGCTAGCAGAAAAATGGAAATGAGGAAACAGAGCAAGTATCTACGATCAAAAGTATTTCTCTCTCCTACACCAACCCTGAGCTCACTCATGCTATAGAAAATGCAGGAAGCAGGGAGATCAGTATGCATTGCATAAGTTTTCTTTCCACAAAACACTTTAGAAAGTCTTCAGAAAAGGTGTTTAAGGTCTCAAATGGGTGGCAGGAGCAGTGCAAGTAATGTTTTTACCTCACTACTTTATTTTAGAATAAAACTTGACAACATGTTAGCAATAAGTATCAAAAGGAGCGAACTTCAATCTCTTCATTCTCTTTCTTCTATAATCTTTTTTTTTCCCTTTCCTTTCTCCTTTTTCTCCTTTTTTTTTCCTTTTTTTTTCTATTTATGGCAAACTGACACGATAATTTCTGGGAGTTGGTGGTGTTCCCATAGAAACAGCCTTGATCTGATGATATCACTGCAGGTTGCTGCTGTTATTCTGCAATGTTCTAATTAAAATAAAATCTTTGTAGATACATTGTATTTAAATCTTCAGACCTTTTTTTCCTGTGCAATTGGCCTGGTATAATCTCCATTTTTCTTATGACCAGGTTTGAACAGGGACCAAAAAATTTATGATGATCAAGACACTGTTCTCTTTGAAGCAATCTTTTTATCTCAGTTCTCCAGCATTCATAAAGCCCAAGTGGGCTTTTATACCTAATAATAGTAGTTATAAGTGGCTTTAAGTGATTTGTGGAATAAAAGCTTTAACTGTTACGTGCCACTGAGGAGCTGCTTCTTTTACTCAATGTTTAATACTTTGTAATAACAACTGTTTTTGTTTCAGGACCTCAATGCACTTTCCATTATTATGACTTAAAGTGCTAATGAATTCTGCATTAAAAGCCAGATGTAAAAGTATCTGAGAAAAAAATCTCCAGAGAAATAGTTCAATTGCCTGCAGTAATTGTCCTGCAAGTTACAAAAGGCATGGTGTGTCAAAAACACTCTCTTTCATCTTCTTGTTTGCATCCACTTCTCCTGCAGGGCACAGAAAAAGCTTAATTGCCTACTCATCTGTTCAAGATACTGAGATGAAAATAAAATTGTGGGTTTTCTCTAGTTTGTGAAGTGAATGATGTTAAAGGATGGAAGGGCAAAGCAGGATTCCTTCAAGTTTGTGAGAGTTTTGAGAGACTACAGCTCTTATTGATGCTGACAAAGACACCTCACCTTCTCTGACACGTGACAACTGCTGTTGCAGGGTTTGCTACCATCTAGTTTGAGGTGACAAAACACCAAGAATACAACCCAGCTCTCATTCTCTGATTTCTCCACCTGTGGTAACCTAGCCCAAATAACCACAAGCATTAGTGCTCCTCAGTAGAGGCAACACGAACAACACCACAAATTTCATCACTCCCCAGGAAAAACAAGATTAATAATCTTTTGCAGAGGAGATGGTAATTTATATAAATGCAGAAGTCCCACAAGTGGAAAACCTATGAACAGAATTTGGAGCAAAATCATTTTTCCGCTTTCCCTATCAGAAGCTTGCCATTGAACTCCCTTTTATTTAGTGCTATTATTGTTCTTTGTCATTTGGTTTTAATCATATATTTATCAAGTCACTATGTTCATCCTCAGATAAACTCTTATAAGTAAAGAAAATTTACCTGAACATGAAGTAAAATGCGTCAAAGCTGAACACATTCTTAGAAAATACTGGGAGATTAAATGTACCAAGGCAGAGATCACATTTTTGTTCTGTTTAATCATCCTCCATCCTCTCCAAGGCTGGAGGATGATTAAATCATCCTCATCATTCTCAGAATCAGAGAAAACTGTCTGAGGATCCTTGATAGTACAACAGTAAAAGAATACAAGAATATTTGTTCCTTTAGAAAATGTTGCAGTATCCAGAACTGCCCAATCAACTCATCTCGTAAGCATAGGATGTACTTCAGCTCAAAAGCTAAATGAATAAACAGAACCAGCCCAGATGAAATAATTTCCAATTGAATTTCCAAGGTTAGCAAAGACAGTGTGCAGAGGAGCATCTCAGCATTAATCAGGCTGATTACTCTGGTGTTCAGCACGAGAGGGCTGTGGAATGGGAAAGTCTTCCACTAAAACTGCTCAGGTAGCCTGCAGTTCCCTTCCCCGCTAGAAAACTCTGCAGCAGGGCAGGTGCTGAACATCACAGGTGCTCTGGAGCAGCAAACGTGGTGTAGAACGTTTCACCAGGCAAATTAGTCTCGACACAAAGGGCAGAATGACCCCGTGGAAAACGAGCCACCGGCAAGTTGCTTGCAATCAGCCAACACCTCTGGCCTGTATGCGCTGCCAAGTCTATCCCAGCCAACTGGAAAGCACTAACAAAACACATTTTAAATGTTTCCAGGCAACAAGGTCACCATGTCTTCCTCGGTTATGCCATTTTCTTTTTACCCAGCAGGCAACCACTTTGTCTTAAGAGCTAATTTCTGCCTTTTCTTTGCCTTCTAGGACTCTCCAGTGTATTGCATACCGCCCTTTTCTCCAGCTAGGGGGTAAGTTTTGGAGGGCTCAATAAAAAGGAATGGATTTTGATGCAGAATTTGCTGAAATCAGAGGTTTCAAACCAAGTGGCTTCTGCCTCAGCTACTGCTTTAAATGTATTTAGTGATCTCTCTTTCATGGATCTTTTTTCTTTACTCATCTTTGAGATCATCTATGTCTCTTTTATTCTGATTTATAACAGATAATACCTTTGTTTCACATATTTCTATTTTCCAGTTTTTAATTTGTCTTTTGAAAAAAAGACAGAAAAATCCTTTTCATTGGACTGTGAGAACATGACTTTTTTATTTTATAGTTTGTAAATATCCTGAGAATTAAACAAAACTTTTCTTTTTTTGCAGATGGTACATTTCTTTGTGATCTTTTGTGTATATAGTTTGCTTACACCAGATTCAGCTTAAGGCATCTCAGCAGCATCAGAAAAAATGAATTTTCCTGCCTGCAGTTAAAGCCTAGGTTCATTCTACCACGGGAAGGGAGGAAGGGAGGGAGGGGAAGGATAGGACTATGGAGAAAGTGGGGAGGACAGTTCAGGGGTGCCAGACTTGCTGCTGCTGGAGGAAGGGGTGGGGATGACAGCTGCTTATTCTGAAATGGTTCATTCCCTGCTCTAACCAACAACCCTGATTAGGTTTTCAGGTTCCAGCTTTGACAAAATGAGAAGCAGGACCATGGATGTCTGCTGCCTGTAGTACAGCTCTTGTTGTCTCTGCTGCTTATAGTTGACCTAAATCCACATACAGCTCTCACTTAGGGTACAGGAAGATGATGTTCAGATCCCTTTCTTGTCTGATTTGAAGCAAGAAATTGTATTTAGGTCTGATGTTGTATGGTGCCTTGGTCATTGATTTAGGGAGTGTTTGAACTTCTGCTCTTGAAACCATCCACTGTGTTTAACTCTGGACATTGGAGCTGGCCTAGAAGACACACACAAGAGCCTTGAGCTGCACCATTCTTTGCTCTCTGACCTAAAGGATATTTGACCTCTATGAACAAGCCCTGTGTGAAAAACTGAGGAAAAGTGTTGTTTCCATGACTCTGTCACTAAACCTGGATGTTGTTCTTGGTTCCCAAAGAACAGATTTGTTTTTTATTCTCACCAAAACACCCATTTCCTCATTCTGCTTTTCACCCACTTAGTTCAGCACACAACTGAAATTTATGTTTAGCTTTACATTATGTTAATAACAACATCATTGACTTTAACTCTTCTTGAAGTGGTTCCTTTCTTATATGTCACACTAGTGCAGGGTTAAGGTGTTGCAGGAATTTGAACTGAGTCAACAAAAAAAAAAAAATCCTTAAGGAAGAGATTTTGTTTCTCTTCCTGAACCAATTTCTGTTTTCTTTTCCTGCATTTCAAAGTTCTGTCTGTTTTTATGGAACTGTGCAAATCTAGTGTGTATTTCTGCAGTCTTAGGGCTCACACATGTGACTGAGGTATGAGAGTTTAAGAAGTTACAGCACATCAGCTAAGCCACGGCAACTGTCCTGCATTCAGGTTTAGCCCACAGCAAATGCGATATAATGTGAGTTATCTTAAGCCTCTTTCAAGACAGACTTATCTCTCTTCTGTACCTTCCTGGGAGGCTTGCTGGGTGTCATTATTCCAGCTGCACTGATTTGGCTATTTGGGCTCTCAATCCCCCTACCCTGTGAGTAATTAAATCACCTCCCACTACATATTTAACCTTGAAAATCTTTCCTTTTTTTACTTCACTTTAATTGGCTGTTGCTGCAGATACCTTATCATACTTTGTTCTTATGTGGAAGCCCGCACTAAACATTACAGGCTGGTTAGAGGAAGGTTTTGAGTACAGAGGAGAGCAAGGACAAGAGTGGATGCAGACAAATCTGTACTTGTCTGCAGAAAGAAAGGCAGAGATTGTCTTAACGAACTAATGGCTGCTGTATAACAGACCACTCACCTGACTGCTGATGCATGAGACTCCAAAGGCCTGATCAAAGGTGATGGATGAAGGGAGAAGTATAATGGATGCACCCAAGGGAATGACAGATGCAGGACTGGGGTCTGCAGCTGCTGCTTGGGGGTGACCTTGGTGCAGTCTTCCTTTGGTTATGGGGCAACTCTGGCAGGCACTGCCAGGGCAGCAGGCCCCTTGTCAGGTGCATTTGTGTTGCAAATGCTGGAGCTGCAGACTGCAGCCAGGCAGAGGTTAATGCAATGCAACAGGGGCCTGTAAAGCTGCAAGTCTAATTATTACAATTGGGCAACTGAAGTAAAGAGAAGAGTGTGACTGCTAAGGGCTCAAATACCAGACAAATGAGCAGAATGTCTGTAGTCCATCCAGGGACTGGGACAAGCCCATCTACAGCCTTAAAATAAAAAGTCTGACCTGAACACATGTCATTGCTGAGGCTTGGAGTTTGAGTGCCTCCTCAGGGCTTGGGAAAAGTATGTAACCCTTTAGAAAGGGAATGGTAAAAGAGAATACCCAACAATATGCTGCAAGATACAAGAAACTAAATAAATGTATACAGAAGATGCTTGCAGCTTAAGGGTTATGGGATTCTGGGAGCTGGACAACTGACTACTGTTCGATTGACAGTAAACCATTTCTGTTTGTTATCCTGCCCTAATAAAGTAAGGCTAGACATAAATCTTGTGTCAGCTTGAGCTCCGTGGCTGAGCAAGGCTGGGAATGAATTTGGTTCCTGGGAAAAATAGGATTTGAAATCAATTTAGGAGCAGGCAATTGTGGCTTAGCAGCTGCACCCTGGGGAGCCAGGAGCTGGAGTGAGGCCTGCCTTGGGGAGCAGCCAGGGCAGGGTGGGTCTGTGGGAAGAACTCATTTGAGAGTGCTCAGCTCTCATGTCGTGAAACATAACAGGTCTGAAACAAGTTAACAGAACTGCTTTTGAACAAACCTTGCCTTATCCACATTTTCAGCCCAACTAACGCACAAAAGAGGAACTAAAGTAATCCCAGCATTCAAAACTCAATATTGCTCAAACTCAACCCTCTTTCCAAAAATGAGCTAAATATGGGCCAAATGTGCATCTCAGGGTCTTCCATGCAGCTAATAACTCCAGGAACATTTTCCCCTTATCAATTATGTAATGAAATGCAGCAGATATTGGTAGCCTCCTCCAAAATGAAGATGAAAGACTGGCGGGACTGGGTGCAGCAGAATCCTCCTGCTAAGTCACCAGGAGGCTGCCACATGTTCAAAAGAGATTAAGGCAATCATGGGACACCTACATCTGCCCTGAATGTGTGCAGTCAGGTTATTACTTTCTGTAAGAGTTTTTATGTCTTTAACAGATTGTTCATTGCAGCATTGGGTCTGTGAAGAGAAGACAATTGGCCTACTTCACTATTTCATTACTTTAACATTAATGAAATAGTATAAACACATTATAATCAAGGGAGTCCCTCAGTGAACAACCAAACATTGCCTTAGACCCATGAGCAAATCCCTATATTTGGAGACAGTTGCCAAAATAGTGACTATTTTCATCGCAACAGAGAAATAAAATCTACACAAAATATGTTAAATTTTCATTAATGTATATGAATATGTAAAAAAGAAAAGGTTTGACATAGATAGACTTGTCACTGCTGTAGCAGAGTATACATGCACCCAAACACAGGAGGGTGCTGCTAAAGAAAGATGATCCTCGTTTTCTGCTTCAGTCTCTCAATGTGGCTTAAGCTGACAAAAGGATTAATAACCTTGTCACATCACAGAGGTTACAAGTCACAAACTGACACTGCTCCTATTCCCATCACTGTAGGAATGAGAACAAAGGCAAAGAGACTAAGAGACCATTTCGATAGTGGGGTTCATAACTATTTATTCATTAAACTAGTAGGAGTTTAAACACAGCAGTTCATTGTTCAGCCCCGTGGCCAAATTTCATCTGCTTGAGGTAGCCAGACTTGGCTGAACTGAAGTGCAAACCCCTTGTGGGATGTGATACAGATCCCATCTGTGCTGATGCGCAGAGGCGTTTTACAGCTTACAGCTACGATGTGAGTGATCTTCAACTCAAACTGTAGCAGCACATAGGTCCCTGAGGTTTGTTTCCCCCAAGGTCTGAGATTCATCCCTCAATGTATCAATCAAGGCAGTGGCCTGCATACAGGCTTCCATTGCAAAAAAGAAATTGCATGTGAGACCTTGATGTGAAGATGGCCTAGTAAATATGATTAGACACCACCACATCCCAGACAGCCGAGATCAGCACCTTTCACGTAAAAGCTGTCCACACAGTAGACTGGGACATTAACTTTGAATATACCTTCACCAAGTAAAGCTTTACACTAATCAAGGGACTGCAGTTGTGTTGTCAATTTGAAGATGTAATTATTACAAGGTGCATAAATCAGGTGTTTTAATCCAGCAACAGCTAAGTGAGTAGAGGACAGATAACACTAATATTGAGGAGCTTTGCATCTTTATTCCCTACTGTTTCCCAGTTAACCTTTAGTATTTGCACTGTTTAAGCTGTATCAGCTTAAAACCAAATATAACTAACATGCTAACCATCATCCTGCTAAAACAAGGCTGACCTAGTCCCTTGAATTTAGAATTTATTCCCAACCAGTATTTCTGTCCTGAACAAGGCTGTTTCCATAATCCAATATAATTCTTACAGATTTGTATGCACAAAGGGAGGATAGGGCTCCTGCGAGTGATGGAGTCTTCATTTCCCACACTCTTTAGGACTCCAAGCTGCTCACTGCACAACAAATTTTAACTGCACCCTGTTCCTTTAATCAACAGGAAGCAGGAAAATATAGGTCTGGCATTCCTCCTAGGTTTTAAACAAACACATACCTAGCTACATGGTCTTATGAACATATCCCAGCCCTGAGTAATGTTTGCATAACTACATGCATGATAAAGCATTGGGTATTCGAGTTTTGCCACAGTATTTTCAGGACATGAATTGTAAGAGTGGACTGTGGCATAGTGGCCACATCCTGAGTACAGTCTCTGATGTCCACGGGCTGACTGGAGCTGGACCACCTTTTCAGGTTTGACTTTCAATGCCACTGCCACAAGTCAGACTTAAGCATGCAATTGGTTTTGAAAGATAAAGTTATTTTAAAAAACAGCAATCTTTAAGTACAATTTCTTTTGGGTCTGCTCCTGAGAGGCACTTGATCCTTGTGGCTCAACAGGGAGCCTGTTAGCAATATCGGTTGTTTGAGGAAACACAAGCCAAGTTTCCCAAGACAAGTTTGTCTGTGTTGGATCACTGGCTCAAAACAGAGTATAATATAGTTGGCAGGAAGCTCTTTATTCCAGAGAAAGATTGAAAAGTTGTATTGTGTATGTGTGTGTATTTTTGTCTTTGGAGCTGGTTGTGTTTGGTGATGTGTTTGGTCACAGTGCAATGAATCACCAACACGAACATTTCGTGATGGTTCATGGATCACTGGAGACACAGAAGACTTGCTTTGTTTAAGAGCCCAGAAAGAAGTCAGTCTTTGGCTTTTTTTTTTTTCATTTAATAAATCACGTGGAACTAGAGACTTGTCCCCCACATTGTAAGTGCCATTTAAAAAACCTAGGATATGCAGGAGAGGATTAATGATTATGTAAGCACTGAATTTTGCAAAGGACAGGATCCTAAATGCCCTTGCTTTTGTTAGGTGGTGAACACAGCCTGCAGAAGTTCTGGATGAAGTGGTTTCTCATGAAGTCTAGAAACATGGGAGGGGAACTCCATGGACCAGGAGCTGGCCGCTTCTGATTGTGGATTCTGTAGCTGCACCTAAATACAAATTTCTCCCTGCAATCATAGGGTTTATAAGTAACATTTATTAAGCCAGAAAAATTGTGACTAAATAATAGCATGCTAATTTTTAAGAGACTCAACTACCTGAAACCCAGCCAGCTAAAAAGGTAGATGTGTTAATGCAATCATTTCTATTGAGTTTTCTAAATGGTGATAAGTCAAAGTTGTGCAGTTCAGGTACTTCTTGTCTTCGTAATAACCAATGTCAGTGGTTCAAATAAAAAGTTACCTACTTAGGGCTGTTTCTTTTAGAGTAGGGCATGGTAGTGAAAGCTATGTCATCTACATTTAAATGGTTTACCTCCTTGATTAATTCACTCTAAAATAAGAACTACCTTTGATTGCATGATCCTTAATATTTACTTTGCATGTGTTATTATGGCGATATTTTGATCTGCACCATCATTTCTAAGCAGTGCCATACACCTGCTGCCTCCGGGAGCTGGAAAATGGTATTAATTCCCTTTTTCCACTTGGTGGCGATCTCTTAAAAATTATGGAAGTTAAAGTATCTTGCTCGTTCTTTTAATTTTGGTATAAGTATAGGAGAACTCAAAGATAAGACTTTAATACATCAGAATAGCAGTCATAAGGTCTATCTAGAGGAAAACAATATTCTAGAGTCTGCTTTTTAGGCATAAGTAGTCCCAGCAGATCTGGCTATGCTGAAAACAATATCATTTTGTAATGCCACCTATGCCAAAGTATTCAAGTACTACAGAGTTTATTATGACTTCTCAGAAGAAACAAAGAGATGTAACTCACAGCTATCAGGATATGTTTTAGGTGTAAATCCTCTCTGACTGGCATGTATTTCAAAGTGAATTGCAGCTGCTTTTCAGTTGAGACTTTTGTTGTCCCTGACACATACACACATAAGCAAAACTTTACTGCTTGCACTCTGAAGTGACTTTGTCATGTCAGCAAGTCCCAAATACGTACCTATTTATTATAAGAATAAATAAAGATTTAGACTCACCTAGCTCTCTAGGAAGGCAAGGTTACATTAGTTAATCTACCTTTGAATTTGTCTTTTCTTTTATAGAGTTTTGCAAATACTATACTACTGAGAGTGAACGGTGGCTATTTTCTTGCAAAACAGCGCTGCTTCCTAAATTCCAAGCTCTTCTGATTTTTACCATATTTTCAGTACATGCAGTGCTGCTGTGCACATTCTTTATTATCCTTCTCTGCATTTAACAGTAATAGTGGAGTACCTGCCCAAAATACATTTCATCTCATTCTCTGATTATTGTCCAGATTAGGAAGTCACCAGGAAGGCCTTACCTTTAATGAAGACCTACCAGCTGTGGTTCTGCAGGTACACCAATTCCTTTGTCATGCCCTCAGATGTGAAAACGGAGGAGGCGATGTGAGCAACAGGACAACGAAGAATAGAGAAATGTTTTTGAGAAACTTAGCAATTAGCCTTTTCAATATATTGAGGGTATGTATTGCCCACAGACAGTATTTCTAAGTGGGTTTATCTCATAGCCTTAAAATGCCACAGTCTGTAGAGAAGCATGGCTGTATACTCCAATTTCTTTTAATTAGATGAAATTTACTTGAGCTTTTCAAAGGAGTTATGGGTTAGATACAAAGCTAGCAGCTGGTCATGCATTCCCTGACAAATCTCCCAGGTTTGAGAGTTTACAAAAGTGATACCTCATAGATGAGTGCACTATTTTACTGTATCTATTCAAAGAAGTATTTGTAGTTTTAAGATTCTTCTGATTGGTGCTGAGATATGATTGAAGAAGTCTTTTATTTATAACTATACTTCTGGTGAAGTTTTTAACAAGTGTTTTAAAACTCCAATGATAACAAGCTGCATAGCACTGCAGTCCTGCAGCAAAAAAATTAAATTTAATATAAGGTGACCACTACCTTTTCCTAACTCAATCAGGAGCCACAAGGCATGCTCATTTCCTTTTGACAACAATTAAATATAGAGATATGGATTTCAGGGAATAAGATAAATAAGTTGAGCCTGGACTCTGCCAACTGCAAACAAAAGCACATGAGCAAAGGTTGGCACCACACCCGACTACCCTTAGCTCTCTTGTTTTCATTTAGTCAGCTTAGTTACAGCTGAACAGCTTGAAATACACCTTCCTCAGTCACAGGACATGCTGGGGAGATCAACAGGACCAAATAGACATGGGTCTCTGGATCTCCACAATTTTAATCTCTTGCTAATCTTAATGAGATAAGAAAATAAGTGTCATAATTTTTCAAGTTCATAAGAGGTGTTCAAAGTATGAAACAATAAAAAGCAGTATCACAGAAGGCAAGAAAAAGCCCTTAGCATAGCTACGAGATGGGAGGAGTGTGGCTCCTTTGCCAAAGGACTGTTTCCAAAATCTTTGTCCCTGTGTAACATTGTTATAGCAGTCATTCCTGCCATGCATCTCACAGAGTTATGTCTTCATTGTTGGCTTTTGTATTTCTTCAGGAAATTTAACTCTCTGGGTGCCATGGAGATGCAGAATCACCCTTCTGAAAGCAATCACTTGGCTTTTGGCCAAGACATTCTTGCTGTCACTGAGCAAAATGGAAAGGAATTATGACCACAATAAAGCATTCAGCTTACTAATTGCCATGTAATTGCTGCTCAGAATTTCCATTGCATTAGCTAGCAATGACAGTGTTGCATAAACACCTGAAAGCACCAGCTGACTCTTCAGGACGAAGGGAAAGGCAATGTCTGGCTGCGTGAGTTCAGGTGCATATTTGGAGGCACTGGACAGGAAAAGGCTTCTCTTCCCCGCTCTGCATGACACAGCCAAGAAGCATTGGAATATCTCCACCAAAGGAAGAGCCACTGAGTCTAGGTGCATCTTTCCTACAGACGTAAAGTCCCCAGAGGATGTGCAAAACTTCCAATACAAGAGTTCTCTGACAATGGGCTTCCATCTTCCAAATGGAACTCCTGGACTTTTTGTTTCCAGCCCCATGCAGAAACACTCCTCTCAAAATGTTAAGCTTCATTAGAAATGCAGTCTGAAAACGCAGGATGACAAAAAGAAAATGAAAACAAAAGCAGAGAAGAATAATTTACTTCTACTTCCCTTCTCTAAATGGGGAGAAGAACAGCACACAGGGAAAGCTGAGGGAGACAGTAGGACTAGGACCATAGGCACCCTGCAGTGCAATCCAAAGGCAGGACAAAATCCATCAGGGGCAATGGCTTCCCACAAGCAGAGTGTGGTTGTGGTTATAGTGGGCTGAGATGTAGCTGCTGGGCTGCATTTCAAATGCTTTCAGAGCAGCACAAATCTTGAAGTGTCCTCAGCTCTGGGCATGTCAGGAGGGCAGGCCTGCACTTCCCATGCTCTGCACGCTATGTCTCTGTTTCTGGCACTGACAGGTTAATGGCTAATTCACATTATGTGAGTCTGACTTTATTGTCCTCTTCAGGCTCTAATAAAAAGAAGGAAAACTGATCCAGAAATCCCATCAGTATTGTCCCATCAGCAAGAGTCGAGGTGCCTTCCCTATGAACTATGTGAACCTTCCCTTTCCTTCTGCACTCCTCCATCACCATTCTGTGGCACAATGGGTGAGCCACCAGCACGTAGGCACTGCAGAGACTTTAGGAAGGGCACTCACTCGGTAAGCACATAACACTGGCAGACGTCCCAGTGAGGTGTGGATGGCATTTTGCTTAAGGTAGCACTAAGGACTATTTAAATAGATCTAAATCTATTTTCTGTCACAAGATTCCTGTCTGATTTTGTTCAAATTACTTCATCTGCAAAATAGGGCATAAAATAATTTCTTTTAGAACCTGTTTGGGGTAGAGATTTTTCTCTCTGAAACATAGGTGCATAGTATTGACTACAAAGAAATGTGGATTTTATTGAGGGTCTCTTAACATGCTTGTAACATATAATGACATAATAAAACAGTAGTCATGGGAAATTTTCTTAGCAACCCCTAGATTATCTGTGTTGAGGGATTGCTTTGGTTAATGAATCTGACTTCACATACACCATAAATTAGGAGGTTTTGACAAACATTTTCTTGCTTGCATTAAAGCCTTTTATCTATAAATAATTTTATTACTACCTTAAAATTGCAACGATTTTATAAAAAATTACATCTTATTTATAATCTGGGTTTGCTGCCATCCTGTCCCAGATCTTGTTATATCTTTGCCTGTGAGATGAAGGAGCCTGAGATCAAAGTTTTGTCATGCTGTGGCTCCTTTGTTAAGCTAAATAGATTGAACTCTTCTTGTCTCACACTGAGGTCTATTTTCCAGTGCTTTAATCATCCTTGTATGATCTTACATGATCAGTCTTCTCTCTAATCATTCCCAGACAAATGAACTAGATGTTCCTTTAGAAGTGGCTACACCAGTGGAATGATGGAGGCAGTATGCCTTCCCCACTCATTCTCACCATTCTCCTGCTCACACATCAAGGTTTATGGTACATACTTTGGCCATTGGAAGCTTGCAAAGAGGGTTTGCCTTTCATGGTCTGAATGCCCTACGGTTTCTGTAGGAATTGATTTTTGTTTTTACGTATTGCTTGATGTGACCAGAAGACCCAGACTGGTCCTTGTGCATGACACCTCTTCGTTTTTTACCCACCATCTCCAGTCTTTGTGTAAGCTCAAGACTTCAGTAATTGTTAAGACTGCAAATTATTTTTTTCTTCCATGTCACTAATGATAAATGTTAAATTACACGGAAATAAGAACCAATTAATATCAGATTTTATTGGCAACACAATCATGTTAATTTTCTACTAGCCGTGAGATTTTGGACGTGTCAAGTATTAACTACTGAAAGTTTTTACTTTTTGTTGGTATTCTTTTGACTATTAATAGTTTTTCCATGGATATTTCTGCACATAACAGTTTCTGTACCTTACCAGACCTACTTTATAATCAAGGTATTTAGGGATCAATTTCTTCTCCTTGCAATATCTCTATCTAGGCTTTAAAACTGAAATCTAAACACCTTTGAGAGGGAAAGGCTAGTCCCATCTCCATCGTCCCTTCTCCATTGCCCTGTCAAGGGGCAGGGAGGATGGAGGCACGAGTATACCTCAGAATCAGAGAATCACAGAACCAATTAGGCTGGAAAAGACCTCTGAGATCATTGAGTTCAGCTTATGAACCAACACCACCTTGTCAACCAAACCATGGCACTGAGTGCCACATCTAGTCTTTCCTTAAACACCTCCAGGGACAGTGACTCCACCACCTCCCTGGCCAGCCCATTACAATGTCTAATTACACTTTCTGTGAAGAATTTTTTCCTAGTATCCGACCTAAACATTCCCTGGTGCAGCTTAAGACTGTCCTCTTGTCCTATCACTGGTTGCCTGGGAGAAGAGATTGACTCCCACCTGGCTACAAACTCCTTTCAGGGAGTTCTGGAAGGTGATAAGGTCAGTGAGCACCAGGACATGATCAAATCCTTCTGTCTAGAAGGAAGCTGGACAAACTCCTGATCAGCAACAGTGAGGGGAGCGGGATGCAAGCCCTTCTTGCAGAGATTGTGCTCCCTAAGGAGCACCCATCTGCACCTACATCTTTCTGCTTCAGAGACCTGCTCTTCTGCAGTCTCCCTCCCGCTTGACAGTTTTGGCACAGGTTTACAAAGACAACTTTTAACCTGCACTCAATCTCCCACAAAAATCAGAAGTCTGGGAAATCTGTTCACAAGGAAGCAGTGAAAACTTGTCTTTATCTTGCTGTAAGGAGATCCAGCCACATTACATGAACAGATGAATCTCCTGCAGAACCAAGTGGGTGGCCAGAAAATGCTAGTTCTTGCTCCATGCTCTGAAACTCTTCAGCCAAAGCACTTTTGCTGCTATTTAATAATTGGATTTCTATTGCTAATCGCTAACCTAAGTTGGCAGATTTACTGCTCCAAGGCTATGCTTGCTGCTGACAGATGGGAATGTGAATATTTGCTGTCTCCTCAGATTTGTGCAGCTCCAGGGTGGGCACTGTGTTGCCTGCTGTTTAAATGAAACATCCAGAGACTGCTGCAAGGGGCTGAGCTGAAACATTCCCTCGTGTTGATTCATGGCTGTTTTAGGGTTCTCTAGATGCAGACCAAACTATCTAAACAATATTTTTAATTGGTTAGGAAATTAGTTGCTCCAGCTCAGGCAAGAAAAGGTAAATGTTTGTGGGCACAGTGTGAGAAGTACTGGGAGAGTAAAACACATGAAACTTGGAATCCTCCCACACTGGTTTGCTCTGGACCATGGAAACTCACTGCGCTCACTGGTTCTTGCTGAGATTTTATCTCCTGCTTCTTCATCAAAGCCAGTCATTTCTCTTAACATGCACTTTGCAAAAGTCATTTATGGCTTCAGCTTCTCCAAGGCCAGATGGCTGCAATCCTCAGAGTCATTGTGGAAAGGGCTGAGTTTTAGCATTTACAACCCCTTACAAATCTTACTGCTGAGAAAGACCCAACATCACCCCCAGTAAGAGGTTTTCCTTTATATTACTCTACCTTCCCATAGTACATGCCAAGTATCATGAAGGTGTTATGGCCTTTGCTGGTGTCAAAAATATCCTAGGTCCATGCAGGGACTGCAGTTATTCAGCATGTTTCCCAGGACCAAACAAATGTTTTATGCGTGATCAGCATCATATAAATTTCTTTCCTTGGTGGGAATGCTCCTCCAGTGTCCATAAAACAGCCATCAGATACAGACAGGTGCTGTTTCTCCCTTTACAACCAGCTGCTTGGAAGGCTGGAAGGAATCTGAAGAGATCCCTGGCTCCAGCCTCCATCCCCAAGGCAATGTTAGCTATATTTCTGAGAGGCCCTTATCTTAAAGCTGTGTAAAGCAAAGGCAAGCCTTGCAACCTTTGCTTTTTCAAATGTCAAGCCTAAGCTCCCACTTTGAAGTCGAGACCTATTACTCCTTGCATTAGCTACCAAGGACACAGGAAACAGATTATTCTTTCTTACAGCAATTTTATAGGTGTTTTGAGACCATTATGTTTCCTGTTCTTTCTTTTCCTTTCTCGATTAAAACCCTCTAATTTCTCTTGTCTGACCTCATATATCATGCTTTCTAGGCTTCTGCTCATGCATATTAAGTGCCTCTCATAAACTCTTTTTACTTACCCTCCCTATTTCTTAATGCCTGAAGGATTCAAACTTGCATGAATACCTCATTGCAATCTCATCAGTGCAGAACACACTTGAAACATTGTTTACTGGGCCACAGTACCCTTAATTCCACACCTTCCCTGCAACAGCTTAACAGCATTATTGGTGGGTAAAAAACAAGTCATGGTTTTTAAGGAACTTCTAGAGTCCGCATGGCATTCCTGGTCGCAGGGTCAGAATGTCCCTTCAGGAAGAAAAAGACTCAGAAGCTTGGACACATGAAACAACCCTTACTTTCCTACAGTTTTTTTTTTGTTGTTGACATTGTTTTGCTTTCAAAGAGACTTCCTGCTGTTTCTGCAATAAACTGGAGCACAGTACATCAAATGCCTTGTCAGTAAAATTATAGGGATCTTATGCTCATTCAGGATATAGACTCTTTGGTAAATTACTGTCATTCTTCATTTCATTGAGCTACTTCTGTGATGCAGCTCGTCCAGACTGCAGCAATTCTTGCTGCCCTGGTTGTTCTGCTACCACAGCACGTCATTTGTATGCAGTCTTTGCACTACCTTCCTGGTAAATGCCATACTAGAGCAAATCTTCCTAACAGCCATATTCCCATGGTGCCCACTGATGACTTCCCTCTAAACTGATGACTAACCTCCTCTCTGTCTTCCTTCAGCCCCTTAAAACCTGCAGGCTGCTTCATTTGAGGTCAGCTGAAACCTACAAGAGATATTTCAAGAACAGCTAGGGGAATTCCATGCTTTTTTCCCACTGATGACAGCAGAATTTGGATGTCTAAAACATATTAACATTCAAAAACATTAAATAAGAATTCTATAAAGCTCAGTTGTGGAACATCACTTGGCCTCTGGATTATGTGAAATATTTTAAGATAAACGGTCCATTGTTTTTAATAAAGGATTTTTAATCCTAAAGGGTGCTGTTTGTAACTCCCTGAAAATACTGGGACTCATTTCTAAACATTTTGTCTACTCATGTGAGTAATTCCATGTTTCATTTTACAGAGAGCATACAGCAGTCACACCATGAAAGGAAAAGGACTTTAAACAGGAATAGTTCCACACTTTCTTCTGTGTCTCTCTGAGAGAGCCTTTTTTCTGTTGCTTTTCTTCATTGAAATGTTCTTAATTTAAAATAGAAGACATTGAAACATATCTTGATACTTTGTGGAGAATATTCCACAGGAAACACTAAGGCATTTAAACAGATACATGGGCATGAGGTGATCACTAACTAGTGCGAGAAGCAGTGACTCATGGTTTGGGTACTCAACTCGAAAAGTAATTTAAAGTATTTTCAAGGAGGAGCTCAGTTTTTCCTGAGAAAAAGAACTGACAACAGAGAGGCAGAATTTAGCATTTTAGCCAGGGCCACCAGCTCAGAGCTTGGCAGTTCCAGGATTGTTTCTGCCTTTTAACTTCTCTTGGAAATATCCCATCCATTTACCAGGAGGCCATGTTTTCCACCCACTTTTCAGAACTTGGCAGATGACAAGAGAAGTTACGTGACTCATCAGGACCAGCTTTACCTCCATGCTCTCCTTCAGCTTTCCCTTCTTTCTTGTCCTTCTTTTGCATTCACTGTTTACTTTCACAAGCCATTTCACAGGGGCACAGTTGTCTTCCACTGAAACTTTGGTCATGGGGTTATTTTCATTTTTATTTTTTTTTAGTGTGAAGTAATTAATTGTCTTCAACCCCAAAGCCTCTTTGCTAAAACGTCTCCAGTTACAGATCCTCCAGCTGAACCAAAACATCCATTTCCATAGCAAAGGGCAATAGTAGACACCAGCTTTGCTCCACCTGAATTGCCAGCTTCCAGCTTCTCCAAAATGCTGTACTCTCTCTCCCCTTTCAAAGAGGGAATGTATGCTGATCAGTGAATAATGCCTTTGCTATTGAAAGTACGTGAACTTAACCTGCAGGGAATATTCCAGAGAAAGGAGTGACTTCTAAGTTAGCACTTGGGATTTCAGAGGGTGGCATTGTTGTGAGGAATGAGCTCATGGGAAATGCAGTTGCAGAAGTGAAGTTTGCCAACAGGAACAGGATTATAGAAAGTGAAGTTCAGTTGAACTCAACCACAGCTACAGGAAAGTGTTGGGTTTTTTTGGTTTTTTTTTTTAATAACTACTGGACTCTCAGCTATTCCTTCAGTAAGTATTTAATCTTTCCTTAATTCAAAGCACAACATATAAAAATAATGTGAAAATACAGCACAGCAGAGACATGGAAAGCTGTCCTCACAAAAATAACTTTTTTGTTGCCTTTGCCAGAGGAAATTTTTTTAACTATTTAAATTTACTTCAGAAAAGTCTTCTCATTCTAAAAAATGAGGCTACTCCAGTGTCTGTCTGCTTTATAGCCATTAGCTAACTCACGTTTGTAAAGCACTTTGAATTCCACATATAATGAATGCTACTACATAAATGGTTGATCTCTGTTAAAAAGAAATCACACTTTAGTCTGGATCTCTCTCTAATCACGAAAAATCCCCTTCTTCTCAGCCCTCTCTAACACAAGGTTTAGGGTTGTTAATTTATTGACGTTGGTAATATTTGGTAAAATCTTAGTTCTTTGAAGTCTGATTTATTTTCAGAGATTAATCTAAAACTGTGAACTCTAATGCACCTCAGACTTGCAATTAGGCATATCCTAATTTTTAAGATCCTATACAAGAATTTGTTAAACCAGACCAATTGATAGCAAGACCCTGATCTCAAAGCAACTATTTGACTACAACAGAGAAATAACCTTTTAAACTATCCTAAGTTCTGGCGCCAAGACTCTGCCATGACCTGTGTTATGAAAATAACATAATCTGTGGCAATATAACAGTACTGAGTTAGTACCAATAGTCTGACAGAGCATAGATAACGAGCACATCGTGCTGTTTTAAAATAGCTCCCTGCTATATATTTACAAGGGAATGATAGATGGCTTGTATACTTTTTATGGGACTCACAAGATAGCCTGTATTTTCCAGCACTATCTGACGTACAAACTTAATTTCAGTATTTGCCTCTCAAACAGACAGATTTATGGTGCCCAAGTGCAGCCACACTGGATCCGAGTGGATCCAGGCTGGTAGCTGGGCAGCCAGTAGCAAATGTTTAGCAAAGGAGTGTAAGAATAAGGCAAATGCACAATTATACTTCCTCTGGTATATCCTCACAGATCCTACCAGACTAGCTAGGGCATACCCAAGAGAGGGATTTAATCTGTATCTTTGTATTTAATGGTTCTGATAGGTTTTCTTTCATCTGCAAATTTATCCATAACACTTTCCTCAACTTATACTTTTTGTCTCCACAACACCATATGGTGAGGAGTTGCACATCTTAATCCATTGGCTGTGAAAAATACTTCCCAAATGCTTTAAGCCAGCTTTCTAAAGATTTTCATAGAGAGAAAATAATGGTGTTCTGCTCACCTTTGTTTGCTGTTTTTGATTTTGTATAGGTGTGTTATGTGAGTTATGTTACTATTTTTGCCCAAACAAATGGGTCTATTCTCATCTTGAACAAAGACCTTTCCGAACCTATGACAGCCTCTTCACCTTTCTATACATCTGTTCTAGTCCTACCATGTTTTCACAGAAAAAGGAACCAGAACTGCCTTTAACAGCCACACTGTGGTCACATCATGAACTTGCAGTTTTCATGTTTGCTGTCTGTTCCTTTACTGACAAATCTTAACATTTGATTTACCTTTCTGGACTGTCACAGGGTACTGAACTGGCATTCTTCCTGAAAAAGCCAACACAACAGTTTCAAGCTCTCTTTACTGCATAGTAATAATTTCTGGGGAGTTTACCATTGCAAGGGTTATTTTGATTGGACCCATTACTGTACTGACATCTGTCATTCTATTTATCAAGCTTAAACTCTGACTTTTCTGAATAATCAATAGTCTTGTCACCTTGCCCTCCACTGCCTTTTCACCAAGAACCGCTTCCAACACTTGACCGTTTATTATCCTTTAAAAGTTTTGTCATTTAAAATATTATTGATTCATGAGATGAATATTCCTTCCTCAGTTAAATAATTTACTGCCCAAGTAACAAGGGAGCTATTCCACTCAGTTTTGATTGCTGTGGAAGACAACTTTTCAAATCCATGCCTTTTTTATACTTACAGCTTCAGTTTTCACACACAAGAATTAAAAGAAATGTCATTCTTTATACACAACAGCTCTGGATGCTGCAGTCAAATATGTATAATTTTAAAATACACATGGTGATTTCTGCACACTGAAGTTAAAACATTGCTTTAGACATACAGTCCTTTGGTCTAGTAAAACTCTCCATGTATCTACAAGTAATTTTTTGTTTTCCAAAACAGCAGGAAATCAAGATGTCTCTGCATATAAATCTTGGACAATAAAAGCAGAAAAAACTCATAATAGCTCTCCTGTCTCTGAGGCCAGCAGGGAGTGTTGGTACACTCCACTGAGTATCAGATATCAACAGTATAATAGGAAAGTTTTTCTGTCCTTAGCAGCTTTTCTCAATTGGGAAATTAAATGTCCTTTCATCCACCATGATCCAGCCATGGATCAGGATTAGCTTTAGTACATTACTACTTAAAATGCTAATAAAGGATTTGTTGTTAGGCATTGTGTCGTGCTCATAATGCAAATGACAATAAAAGACAGAATGAGTGTCAACCCTGCCCCCAGTTTGTTAGTGGGCTCTTTTTCTTACCATAGAAAAACAGACTGCCTGCCCATCAAAGAGCACACAACATGCATAAATATTTACATCCAAACCTGTTTCATAATGGATGTCACTTCTGAAGACAAGATATTGTCACCCCTTGTTCCTTCCTGGCAGGTTACCCTGCTGCATCTGTGACCAACACAGAGCACATGATGTCCTGCTCTTCAGCTGCTGGTCTTCCTGCTCCTTCAACCTTCCAGATCTGGCACAATTTAGAGTTCAAACCAACAGCATTTGTAGCACTCATGGCAAAATCACAAAGAATGACTGTATTCCCCATGCTCTGGCTGGGGGAGAGACAGGTTTTGCCCTGCAGATTTCTGGCTTCGCCCTCTAGGTGCCTTCTTGGACACTTTCAGGAATGTATTGTCAATGGGTTAGGGGTCTTGTGCCATCCCTTCTGTGGAGCAGGCAGTGTACATGAATGCAGGGTGGGAAACATCCCTTGATCAGCTTTTCTAAGCCAGGAAAAAGCAGAGCTACTGAGCACATGCAGGTGGAAAATTAAAAAGCCTTACATAGAGAATACAGAGTAAAAGACCTTTCATGCCATAGCAGCTACACACAGCTGAGCAGAGGACAGCAGCAACCCCACCTTGGGAAAGAGAGAGATTAAAAACTGTTTTGGTGCCCACTGAGATTGCTCCAGGCCCAAGACAAAACCATGTCGATACACTGAACTGGTGAGAGGCCTATGTGCTATTTTTCAAAGTCCTCCACCACTTCTGGCAAGAGTGAACCATTCATTCTTTGTAACGCCTTAAACACCCAGACATACTTTTACACAAGTATTAAGAACATCAGATTAAGTATTCCTCCCCAAGGAATCTAATAAAATTATAGGCCTGACTTACTCCTGATTTAGTTATATACAGTACTCTTAAATTTAAGCATAATTAAGCTAATCCTACAATGTGGTATTAGTTGTGGATAGCAGACAGCTGTGGAAAATCTGTGAAAGCTATGTCCTTAGCTGGGTCATCACTGTCAAGAGGAAGGCCTGCAAACATGAAAATTAACATTTATAGCATCATTGCTAATGCATAAAGCTTTAGGATATTTAGGTTTAACATAATTAAAAGCCTGATTAAAACCTCTTGGAATCTCCTGGTTGTGTTTTCCCTTGATGTATCACTCTGCAATCTCAGCATGCCTCTCGAGACCTCAGAGGGCAGAGTGAGTGTGAAGACTGATGCATCAAAGAGCAAAAGATTTAAGTGTTATGGGAAGCTTAAATCCTCCAAACAGGATCACTCCCGACAGAGAATCAGAATCAATAGCAGCAGCTATTGTCAATGCTCAACAAATAAAGCTTGTAAACCGCATGTTTTCCAACTCATAGGAGGGTGAGAAAAAAAAAATTGTGAGTGGCAGATTGCATCTGGGATTCACAATTCCTACAGGTTAAAATCTCAGTAGTTACTAAAAGTCAGTTGTCTGATTTCCTTGCCTCAACTTGGAGATGCAATTTACAATAGACCCTGCTCCAGAGGAACTTGGAGCTCCTTCAAAAAAACTTTGGATTTTTTTTTTGTTGTTGTTTTGGGGTTTTTTTGTTTGTTTGTTTTCTAAACAGATTGTGAAGTACCTATGACAAAAGAAGCATTTTTAGTGATTTTTTTCCTTGGGCTTACTACGGCGGTGTAAAAAGACAGCCAGTCTCTGTGAGACTGAGGCTGCTGCTGAGGAATCCCACACAGGCACAGAATATTCTCAGCTGGAAGGGATCCACAAGGATCAAGTCCAGCTCTTAAGTGCATGGTCCATAGCAGGTTGAATTCATGACTTTGGCATTATTGTCACCATGCTCTAACAACTAAGACCTAAAAACATAAACTATAAGAAGCTACTATGTGCCAGCTCAGGAAATGATCAATGTTAAGCAATTTTATGTACACAGGAAAGGATCAGCTTTTCATGGCTAGAATTGTAAAATTCTCGCTCTTCTTGCAGATTACACTTTTACCAGGGTGTACTCTAGATCATCCTAAGGTTACAACATAACTGATTTAAAAAATATTTCCCTTGGTATGTAAGTTTAAAATCTGGAGTAATCAGAAAGAGTATGTGAGTGCAAAAGCTACCTTCTACTGCAAAGAGAATGCTGGAGATGGCAGATCTGGGTGTCTCCATTGGGAAGGAGATGAAACCTCCCAAGGGATGTGGGTGAAAAGCCTTTCACATCAGCCCCTTCCTGTAGCAGGAAGGACATTGTCTATTACAGTGCAATTCTGAATATTTTATTGTTTGAACATTGGACAGTTTAATTGCCATAAACACCTGCATGCCATTTCACCCTGCATGTGCCTGGAGCTGTCTTTTCTGTTTATTGTTGGTTTGTTTGGGGGTTTTTTTAAAATATTGAACACGACAAAGCATTTTAAAGATACTTCATGTTCTAGTGCAGGCACGGGAGCTCCTGCCAAGTACTTGTTCACCCCTAGGAGCAGAAAGCCATCCCTCGTGTTCATGCAGCTCCCATGCAGAGGAATTCAAAAGCATTTAGGAAATACTATCTGCCTGTGAACATGGTACATGGTGTGACAAAGTACAGTCACAATTAGATAAAATATGGCAAAGTTATAGCTCATTGTAGCAGTTGCAAAAGGTACCTGTTAGGTTTGAACCAGAGAAAAACCAGCCCTGACAAGTGCACCTTTACTGTAGTCTTTTGTAAAGGGTCATTGCTCTGGTGCAAATTACTTCTGTGTGATAGCAAAGCCATGCTCCCTAAGGAATTTCAGTTTTGGACTCCACTCCAAACTCAACACTTAGGTGGTGGGTTCAGGTGAAAGTTCTAAGGACAGTCATGAGTACTTTGTATCCTACCTGTCTGCTGGATCATGCTTTCACCAAGGCCATATCCAGAGCCTAGGATTGCCTCTTGAACTCATGCACCAGCACCATTCCTTCCACAAAGACACAGAGCTGATTTTAATTTTTTCTTTAACAAGACACAGTTTTTTATCAGGTCAGACTGAACATCCATCTAATCCAGGATCCTCTTACAGTAACTGATGGCAAATATTCCCTTCTCATCTCCTGAACAGGATGAACATGGGATAACTCTTCTGCTATGCTCTCCCACTTCTGACAAAACATGAACACTGACTGTTGGAGAAATTCCCACTGGGGGTTATAACCCTGTCTTTGTACTGGAATTTGCCTAATAGTTTTTGAGCCCCATCAACAGCACTGAGATACCTAACCTGACATTTAAAGCACTTACAAGGAAGGTGGCTCCCTCAATTATGTTTCCCTCATGTCTGAGGGGACACAGACCTACCTCTGTCACGAGAGATACCTGGGGCCATAAATCTTCCCAGTCTATTGGATGGGCAGGTTTCTCTAACCACCTGATTCCACAAGGCATCTTCATCTTCAGGCATATTTTTAATAGCCTCTGGGCAGGTTCAAGGTGAAGATTAATAGCATAGGCTAACAGAGCAGCTGTAAGGAAGACTGATTAAAATGGTACATGAGTGATACATTGCCAAAAGCATAAAAAAGAGGACTGCCAACATGCCTGTCTTAAAAACCAATTACATGACAGAAAAGGCTGCACATTCTCTACATGTTGGGATCTCATCCATTGGAAAGGATGAAGAGCCTCAGGTTTAAAGTCCTTCAGAGCACACACAACCTCCTGAACCTCCTACTGGAGTGTAAGGGCACCTAGATCCATCCCCCATGGTCAGCTGCATCTTCAGATAAGATCCTGCCACTCATACTCACAAGAATTTAATTGTTGTGTTCATCCACAGATGAACAAGGGAATCCCTCACGATAAATTTAGCCTTGTTTTATCACCTAAAAATGACTTTTCTCCAAGTTGTCTCCCTAGTCAAGCCTTCAGTGAACCACACCCCTTCTCAAATCTGTCAAACATTTCCAAATGATACTGCCATGCTACTTAAAGTCAGATGAAAGCAGGTGGTAAAGCTGTCACAGCAATAGGCAGCAGAAACACAGCTCCCACATGTAGCTTTGATTTGGCAAAGAAGATAGAGAGGCACTTCTCCAGGATCCCTGTGGCATTAACACTGCTGGTAGTAGCGTTTACTTCCCATTTTTTTGGTTGAGCAACTTCTCTTTCCTCTCGAGGGACTGCCAAGGTGCTCTAGGTGATGTGCAGTAGACTCAGCCTCCTCAGGTCCAGTGCCACTGAGGAGTCACATGGGGTGCAGGGATGCCCCAATTCCCAAGCAGGACAGGAAGGACAACATTTTCAAAATGTTTCTGGCATTCTGATGGCACAGGTCCACGTCTAAAAGCAAATCCTTCACACACTCTGGCAGCTGGCATCTTACGTGAAGAAACCAAAGGCTGGGTGTATATCCTGAAAATATCCCACTCGCTAGTGCTCACTGGGCATCTGCATACATAAGTTGCCATTCCCAAGAATCCAAATTTGTGCTGCCATTTTTGCCTCTTCCCTAACAGCAGGCACTTTTTCGTATCTCTTGTAGAAACTGTTATAAAGAACACAAATGCTATAAAGGACCAGCAAAGCCTCGGCAACTGACCCTTCCCCAGCCTTGGGAACAAGCCCTGAGAACCTTTACAGTGATGGTTCAGACCCAAAAACAAGTTAAAATTGTGCTGCTGGTTTCTACTGTGGATTAAAGGGTTTCGAAAGGTGTCGTATGACTGCGGCTTGACATGGGCATTTGTTGAAGCAAATATTTTTAAAAAGAGCTTGAATAGCTCTTAATTAAGTGGGTTTGTATTGTGCTGTGTGAGGGTGCGCCCCATCCTGGCTGGCAAAGCAAAACAGGTAAAGGCCAAAGCAGTAACTAACACTGAAACACAGGGAGGGATGGGGGTGCTCTGCACACCTCAGGACTTAAAACCCTCTTCAACCTTTGGTCTTGTTCTCAATGCAAACAAAAGCAGGAGAGAAGGTTTCATTGGGCTTTATAAAGAAGCTGTTTAGCAGTAAAAGCTGATCTACAGGCAGTGGACAAAAGAACAATAGCTCTGCCGAAATGCTACACGGGGCTGAGGTTCTGTAAGGAATAATTTCAAGTTGACTGGAAAAGATCAAATAGCAGCTGGAAAGCAAGAATATACCAGGGAGGAGGGGAGAAAGCAGCTATACTGCTTCAGCACAAGCAGCTGAAAATACAGACTAAAAATACATATGTTATTAGGCAGCTCCTTTGCATTGTTAACTCCATTTTCATGGGTAAATAAACCAGAAATTTTCCTTTTTTACCTTCTCACCTTCATACAATTTTGACAGTTTTGTGTAACTACGCTTCATTTTTTATGAGGTTTTACTGAAGCATAGAGACACAAGGGTACTGAGACACCATTGAAGTAAATGGAATCAGACACCTCAATGCTTTTGTCAATGTGACCCTTTGACCACACTGGAAATCTGCAGCTGCACAAGGGGAGACACATTCCCACACCACTAGTTTACATACACATCTTAGGATATAACTGAATTGTTTTTCCCATGTGTGCAAGGGACACCAATGCCACAGGTGCAATTCCACTTCTGCCCATCTCTGGCTCTAGTTGAAGTCTCAGCCATATCCTGGAAGTCACTGTGCAGTGATGTGTTAAGTCATGTTAAAACTCCCACATACCCAAAGGTTCCTCTCAGAGATCTAAAACTTTAGAAATCCCATTTGACACTCTTGCCTCCACTTTTTACACCTTGGATTTTTTAAGTACTTTTGGCATAGTCTGACTTCTGTTCTCAGACTAGATGCATAATTTTGTTCACATACTTCGAAAATTTACTTTAGCCCTAATTCCTGCATTTCCTTTCTTTAAAGTAGGGATGATGCATGCCTTTTTCCAGGAAGATGAAAGGATCAGTCTTCAGGTGAGCTCACTTCTCCAGAGCACTTCACAACTGCAAGGTTACGAATTTGAGTTTAGGTTTATGCATAAGTCATAGGTTTATCTTCTAATTTTCTGGAAACACTTTGCAGATGACAAGCTCAGCCAAATTCTTGTTTCAGCAGAAAAAATGTGAAAAAGCAATCAATAAAACTAGAGAGGTAATACATAGTGTGTTAGAATACTCATTAAAAAGGTATCTGTATGGTAAACTATTACAGCAGAAAAATAAAAATATATGGATTAAGAAAAAAATAGCTGTCATCAACAAAAACAGATAATATTTTAAGTGCTTCAGCTGATCATTTATAGTGGGGCCTCAGCTTTCTAAAGCTTATGTGATTTCAGTCATGCTCAGCAATGTCTGCTGTTCTAATGTGATTCTTCACTTCCTCACTCTTTGCCATTTCAGAGGCAATTCAGCAGATGTTAATTAACACCTGTGATAGCTAATATATTACCTACAGGCATTTTCCTACCTACTGTTAGTCAGTGGAGAATTGAGCCAGGAACAAACCATAACTTGCCAGCCTTGCAGGAAGAATCAAACTACCTCTAAATGCTCAGTGCAGTATCTAGCCATGGGCTTGTCTCTTCCTCAAATGTATGCCAGTGTAAAATGCTGTCCTTGCATATTGTGTACATCTGCCTATTTCATAAATTCTACTTCTCTAGCTGTTTTAGGGTCTAGCAAGGAGATTATTATAGCACTAGTGTAACATGAAAAGAACACAAAAATAGAGAAGTCAGAAAATACGTTTTTTTTCTCCTCCTCCTCTCCTTTTTGCAGTGGTCTGAGCTACAGCAGTTCTAGGAAGTACTGTTGGAAGGATTTCCCTTTGAAGTTTACACCATGCTCCTAGTCGTGAACCCAATGATGTTAAACAGGACAGGTGAACCAATTCTGTTTTTTGGAAACTTGTCACTGAAAGGACGTGCCAAGATAAACACAACCAAGAATGCACAGACTGTGAGGCTCCTTCTGTTTCCCAGGTAGTCACAGTTCCAGAATCAAGACTAAGGCTCAGTTCTGCTCCTGTTCATAAAATTCAGTGGGAAAGAACCCAGAAACAGATCTATTTTAACTTTTCCTTTTCCCTTGGCCACTGAAGTGCTGCCCACTCTCCTGTCACCGAGAAGTTCTTGAGAGATCAGTGGATGGCTTATCTGCTCAAACATTTACAGACTGAGGATAGAACAAAGACCCGGAAAGCAAAATGAACTTAAGTCAGCAGTGGGGGAAAAAAAAGTGAGTCACCAAAGTTCAAGTGCACACTACCTCTAATTTTTCACTTCAACAGGCATACAAAGGTATAGTTCTTATTTTCAGTAATGGGGAGAGTAATGCTCTTTACCTCCTTATGTAAAAGGAACTACCATGATGAACAATAACTTTGGATGAGGGGAAAGACCTGAAACATTGCAAACAGGCAGCAGGAGATTCACAGCACGAACAGGCTTGTGTCTGAGAATCAAGCTTGTTTCCCACATCCCAAAAGATCTGATAGTCTGGTCAGTAATACTCTGAAAAGAACCATTCTTTCTCATTTTACTAGGAAGAAACTCGATGTTTCGATCTGACGAGGATTACTCATCAGGGTAGATTTTTTGTTAAAATCATGCCTTACAGCCATCATGGAAAGCCACTTGCTATCCCCAAAACACATATTATCTGATGTTATATTGCTTCATCTAGATAAAATGGGCAGTAAATAAAATTCATAAGCTGCAGCTTCTAATCAATATGCTTTAGTTGAAGACTACACTCAAATACTGTTTCTTAGAGCTTCTTGTGAATTTCAGATGTGTCATTAAGGATAAAACTGATTAACTACTTCACTACTGCTGGTGTCTATAAAATTGAGCAACTTTACATCTTTTGTTGTATTCTGAAATGAAAAATCAGAGCCAGCAGGTATTTACAATAAATTAGAGATGAAGGGGAAAGGTTTGCTTTTCAAAATGGTGTAATTATATGGTGTCAAATATCATTCTATAACCAACCCTCTCTTGCTCCAGCTTTTAAAAGACATCTTAGAAAATACCAGGTTTGGGTTTCTTTGTTTTGTCCTACCAGATAGAATCCCAAGAGGCAGCAAAATGAGCTTCCAGTTTGTGGCTGCATTTGAAACAGCTTGTCTTCTGATATCAGCTATTTAAATGAGCCAAATTAAACATGGACTTTAAGGTCGAGCATCCAGCTGCACTGGCCAGGCCAAGGCCAGGGATTCTGTCCTTCAGATTTTAGCCTTCATATGAGGTTATCTTGCTCAGGGACAAGAGACTTGATATTTTAAATATAAAATTATCACTGCTGTCATTACAGTGAAGAGAGAACTAAAAAAATACACCACCATAAACCCCCCCCAAAACCCAAAGAAAAATAAAAACCAAACCAAAAAATCAGAACCAAACCAAAGGAAAAAATCCTACAATCCCCCTCCCCCACCCTCCCCCCTCAAAAAAACCAACCAACTAACTCTCCAAACAGTGAAGACTCCTCTCTTCCTCCAAACAGTAAGGTCTCCTCTCCATTCTTCCAGTTCAGTTTAAGTCATACCCTGACATAACATCTGAGGTTAGAAGTCTTGAGGCTTTCAAGGCATTTATTCCAGTGTTTCCAATTTAGGATCATTTTCTTCAGGTGCTCCCTATAATCTTTGTTGAGGTCCAGACTGACCAACCTACAATAGCAGGGAATGATTCACCAGGCAACCACTCAGAGATTTATTTTTAGTTTTGGCAAGAGTAGGAATAAGCAAGCATATACTTTGCAAGTTTATTTGAAAAGTTCATTCTATTTGCTAAATATTTATATTTTGCCCCAAACCAGCAATCCTTAGTATCTGGGATAATATTAAGAAAATTGCACTATAACTGACATAGCTGAGGTTCACCTCATCTGCTTATTTCTATTTATTTTGTCAATATGTCACTGTTTACTTTTAAAAATATACAGCAAGTACTTTCTCAGTCACCCTATTTCCTCAACTTACTTTCTGATCCACAATCTTTATAAAGAAGATGAGAAAAATACCCATACTAAGAGTGCAAACTGCCTTTTAATAATCCAGTGGCCAGAAATGGCACTATGGTTATAACAGAGCAAGTATTGTCCAATACAGAAGAAATTATTTCCATTTCAAGCGTTAAAAACAGTAATTTAGGCGCTCCATAAAGTGCCAGGGTTTTTTTTTCTGTATCAGCTTAATTAATTTACATGTGTACAGATTACTTAAGCTTTATTTGGTGCTCTGGCTGAGAAACAAGAGGACTATTTCTGTGCAACAGGTTATGGCCAAGAGGCCTTCTCCCTCCTCCTGGCCCTGCTGCGTGGGTGAGCACTAAGCTGCAGGTACTGCTGTGCACAGAGGGCAGGGAAAGTGAGACGAGGCAGCCAGCCCTTTTTCTCATGGATCTAGTTTTTCAGTGGCTGCTATCATATTCATTGAAGCAAGGATTTGCCTGAGCAGGAAGATAGAATTACGTCTCCTTCCCACAGCTCAAGGTCAGGATAAAGATGGAGGAGCACTGTGAGGTATTTTACGTGCATTTATTGACTTCGTATTCTGACCAAATTTCCAATATGAAAGTATCATAAGCAAGGATTAAGACATGGCTAATATTTAGTCACATATCACCCTGTATTGATATTGAACCTTAGCAGCAGCCATCGGAACAGCACACCAGACTTCTCAAATAAAACCCAAATTGGATATTTCTTGTGCCTAGATAAAGACTTGCAACCAACAAACCTGAGACATTTCCAAAGAGCAAACAGAGGTTCACTGTAGAACAAGGCAGCTTTGAGGTACAGAAGAGAGGAGGAAACTGTATTTTCACAACAGTTTAAGGAGTAAAAATGCAGAAAAGCATCTACGTGAGATATATAAAACACTAGTCTGTATTCATTCTCCAGCTTCTGTCTAGTTCTGAGGATCTGACCCTCACAGAATTCACACCAGACTAGATGCAGGAGTTAAGAAATGCATCAGTGCAATTTCTGCTAACTCGTTCTTCCATTTTGGGCACACACACATACAAAACCATTTCTTTGGACCTTAGAATACATAAACACAGGCAGACTACTTCTGCCTGTAATAAACATGAAGAGTTTGCCCTCCAAAGGTAGTATGACAACCCTGGCAGCAAAGCCACCCTTTTCTTCCTCCTTCCCCCCCACTCCCATCCTGGGTTAACTGTAGCTGGAATACGGTTCTTCATCATCCACCTCTCTGTTTCCAGCTTTTACACTTTCCCCCTTCTCTCTTACCCCCCTTTTTCCAAGACTAGGTTTGCTCTGATTGCTTCATCTCAAGAGAAGGATTTCAGATGTCCCTTGACTGAAGAGGCCTTCCGTAAGAAAAGTACCTCTGAGAAGAAAGTTTAAAGATCTCCCCTCACCCCACCCCAGATCTTTTCTTGGTCAGCATAGAGTCAGCAATATAAAAAGGCAGTCCAAATCCAGTACCTTGTAGTTTCACTACAGGAAATATAAAAAGCATGTATCTACACATTGGGTGGAGGGAAAAAAAAAAAAAGCTTTCATGGAAATAGATTTGATGCTACAGTCCCTTTGTCCTTGGGTTCCAGAGTCTGAAGAAGTGAATGACCAGTGAGCACCTCAGCAGCTACGTTGTCTGAGTTTATTGCACAGGAGCTTTCAAGGTTCATTACATATTATTGTGCACATTGAACCATGGGGCACTAGCCCAGCATCTAGTGCAACATTTCAGTGATTGTCAGTGGCTGGTTTAATCCATATTTTCAACTGGAACTCAGTTCTTATTTCCTTTCCAGTCACTTTTTATTTTTAATTGACCTCAAATGATTAGTTACAACCAAAGAAAATCATAACTGCATAATACTTGACTGTAAGGAAATAATTTTCAGTGCCTGCCACTATGTAGTATCTTGTATTCAGAAAAAGTCTAAAACCATTTTAACAATATAAAGCATATTGCAAATGCATTTAAAATAAATAAGTCAGTCGTTGCTACATCACCTACTATCAAGAAATGTGTAATTGCGAAGTATTTTTAGCTGATTTTGCTCTGTAAGGCACAACACCAGTACAAATCTGGCTTATATTTATTTGTCCAAAAAAAATCCAAGAGCTCTTAGAGGGAGCGGATAACTACTTGAGTGAAAGCACATTATCTCATCATCAGAAGAAATCCTGGGACACTTAACCTTGCTTCAAAAGCCTCAGACACGGTAAACAGTAAAGGCTTCCAGTGGTGCCCAAGCCTATTTCCACATTAGAACTGCAACCCTGCTTGTGCTCTCCAGGGCTGGTCTAATCTCCCAAAAGAAGGTTTACATCTTATCACACAATTTCTTCATTGGAGCTTCATTATCCCAGTTATAACCAATTATGCAAAAATCACGTATCCCCTTGGTAAATTGTGTGAATTGCTAGACAACACGGGCCTCCCTCTGTAACAGAACTATGAGGGACCAGTTTCTGAAACACCTGCTTAGTACTAAACAGTAAGAAGAGGGAGAATACCAGCATGGTCCTGCCTTTTCCATTTGTAAATGCAATGTGATGTGGGACATGGGTGAAGGCAAGAGCCTGCCCCTCACAATACCTCTCCATCCCGTGGGGGATGGAAGATGTGTTTGTGGCTAACGGCAGGACTAGCACGCTTTCAGCACCACCGGAGGTCCTTGGGCCTGAAATTGGATAAGAGCACTTTGCTCCCCCCTTCCTTTGATAAGACAGCTTGTGAGATGAAAGCAGCAAAGCGTCTCCTCAGCTTGAGAGCCAGAAGGAACTGGGTCACAGGCCTCAGAGTCAGCACGTTGGCTCCTGGCGAGGGCTGCGGGAAGGTTCAGAGACCCCACCATCGGCCTTGGGATAGCACCTTTGAGTCTGCTCACCACAGTACAGGGAGTGGGGTGTTTATTTGTGTTTTTTTAAAAAGACAATCACATCGTCCCATCATCCAGGGGTTTGGTATTGGCGGTGTTCATGTAACACAGCGCAAGCGACTCCCTCGCCTGGCAGCGGTGCCGGGCTCCCCGCAGTGTCCGGTCAGGGTCTGGGAAGCCGCTGCCTACACGTCACCCATGGGTCCAAGCCCAGCTGTGGGGCAGTCACCGACCCCGACTGCCTGTCCCGCCAGTTCTCTGGCCACCCATCCAGTGGCAGCTCCTCGGCAAGGTCCTCCTGGGCTACTCGGCCCCTTGGGCGGCATGGCCTGCGGCGCCGCCGCCGTCGAAGACCTCGGGGCTGTCGGCCAGCAGCGAGGTGCGCACCTTCCGCCGCTCCTTGAAGCGGCCCGAATGGGACACTCGGAGGCTCCGCCGGTTGCCGACTCCGGTTCCCGCGGCGTCGCCGCTGCCGAAGGGAGGGGGCTGCTCCTCCCGGCCGTCGGGGCTGGGGGTGTCGGCGGGGGTCTCGCTGGCGACGGGGTGCGGCGGGGCTACCGCCGCTTCCTTGTGCTTCTTCTTGCTGGTCAGCGATTTCCACCAGGGCCCGGCCGAGCCCTTCACGCCGGCCCGAGGAGCGGCGGTGGCCGCGGCGCTGTCCGCCATCTCGGGCTCCTGCGGGGGGAAGAGGGCGAAGACGGGTTGGCAGCCGGGCACGCCGCCT
>VXBC01012890.1:1260059-1319298 GCA_013399945.1 Ploceus nigricollis
GCCCCGGGGCCGGGCGGCTCCCGCTCACCTGCCCAGCATCCGCGGGGCGGGGCAGGAGGGGCCGGCCCCGGGTCCGCAGGGCTGCAGGGGGGACGGTCGGTGTCCCCTCCAAGGAGACCTGGCGGTGGAGAGACAGGGGAAAGGGGCAGAGGAAGAGGAAGAAGAGCAGGGAGCCTCAAGCGCAGGTGAGGCAGCGCCGTGAAATCCGGGGCTGCCGAGGTGGATGCGGTGTTGTCAGCGTGCGTGGCTGAAACAAAATATCACTGCTTTTTGTTTGTGCACGTGATGGATGTGCGTGGGTGGGTATTTTAGAGCCTTGAAGAAAATAGAATTGTGGTTAACTGCCCTTTAAAAAACGAGTGGTGCTGTAGGTCACACGATGTAGTCTGGTACTTGTATTCAAACTGACTTTGTGTTGGGACTTTGACTTTCTATGTGGTGATAGATATATGACCATACAAACGACTTTGTCTTTTTTCATTCACCCAGAAAGGAGAAAAAAGATTTGCTTGTGCCACACCATGTGTTAAAAGTGATTATTTGTTCTTTGGAGAACTATGCCATGTAATATGTGTTTGATGTCTAATGCCCTTCCCATCAACAGTGATCCACTCAAGGATGCCTATGATGGTGCAGAAGAGTATGTGAAAATAGTATATTTCAGCCTCATCTTCTTTTGTAGATCAACTTCTGCTACTTGCAGCTTCCCCGAATAGCTCATAAAGATAAGAAGTATGGAAGTTGGTGAATATGGGTTACTGAGGGAGAGGAGCCTGGGGCATGCACTTATATTACTCTGTAGAGTGCCCTCTTCAAAGGCAAAGGCTTTTGGATAGGGAAGCATACACTTGAAAGTGTACACTGCAAACTGTCTGTCATATTAATTAAAATCAACAGCAAAAAAAATTCTCCTATGGAATAAAACACAAACTTCCAGTGATAAAAGATGGCCTTTACATTGCCTCCTAACAAGTAAGCAACTAACATTTTCCAAGACACAAAGCACCAGGGCATCAGGCTCTCTTGGGCCAAGGACAGTAGCAGACCACAGGGTCAAGTTTCTCCTTGTGACTGTGACCTACTGCTTTGCTACTCATGTCTGTAGAGAAAGAGAACACCAGCATCTCTCCCCATCTTGTGTCCCAGGAAAGTGCCTGGAAAAAAGGGAATTTATGTAGAAATAAGGATAGTTTTTATTTTTAAATGCTCTTTGCACAAAAACATTGCTGGTTGTCTTTTATAGGTTTCACTCTGCAAATAGGCTTATACAAAGCATTTAGTATTTCTTTTATTTTGATTACCATACACCTGACCTCTTAGCTCACAAAATGCCAAACTTACATCAAAACAGTGGGTTTTTATTTTCAGTTAAACCCATTTCAAAGAGTCCTAGAATGAGAGAATTTTCCTTTTTGACAGTGTACTGACAGCAGAGTCTACTGAAAAGAGAGAGGCAGGTTGGGAAGCTTTGTAAGAGACGTGGGAGTGAGAGGATGCTGCCTGCATGAGTCTGTGGTGGTGCAGGAGGACAGCAAAACCTGCTCTGCTTTTGAAAGTCACAACATGCTGTTCCACAAAACTGTCACTAAGGTTAGTGTTTATACCAAAACAACTCTGACAGTGAAAATGTATGCTCTCTCCCTTTCTTGCTGCAACAGTACTTGTTGCATTCTTTCAGTACACATATATTTACAGTGTTTGTTTGAACAGAAGAGTAAATAACATATTGCCTATTTAAATGCATGGAAGTTGGATAGCACATTCATTTAATAAGACTGCTGCAGTTAAATTCTGTCCTGTCTTTGCAGGAGGCTGGGATAAAAAGCAGTGGGGTTTTTAGTCCTAGCTAGGGTGGATATGCAGAGTTCTAGCAGATGCCCCAGTACACTGCAAAATAAAATGGTAAGGCCTTTTTTTACATTATAACATGCTCCTTTTGTGTACAGTTGGACCATATTGATGTAAGTTTCTTAATAATTCTGCAGGCTCTCCAAAATTCAGGAATATCCTGGTATTTTCAAGACTTAGATTCTCAAAGACTGATTTTAATGTCAGTCCTCAAACTAATCTTATTTACAACCCCTAACTGTTACTGCAGTGAATAAAAAAAAAAATAGTGCTTCTTGCAGTTCCCACTGTCCTTTTTCCAAACTTTGCAGACCCTACTGTGCTCATGTTGAAACTGGGCTCTGGAAAGCTTGGATTGCCAAATCACATCCTTATTTCATTGTGTGGAGGGGATCCATCTCTACTGGCAGGACAAGAGAGGCACTGTCCACTGCAGACATCAGCCTTCTCAACACCATGGAACCCTTTGCTTTCTAAAGCTTTGATATTAAGTGCAGTTACAATTACACCAAGGGGACCCTCAAAGGATAACATGCACTAGTAAATATTGCTATCAGAACTCTCATTTACCCTAAAACCCCAGATCATCCAGCAAATATACTGGATGTTTGAAACTTGGGTTTCTCAAATGCCAATGTTAAGGCCAAGGACGTGTTCATGCCAACTGAAAAGAGCATGGCACTGGCATCTAGAGAGAGCAGAGCTCTGCTAAGGTCCATATTCCCAGCAATATTCAATGTTTGTATCTTCAAGTTTCAATTAAACTCTTAACCCTGCCCTGATATACAACTGAGCAATTGGCTCATAGAAAAAAAAAGCAACACTAATATCTGCTGGCACAAGTTGGTCCTTTAACATTCAGCATTAAAAACAGTTCTTGGAACTCCTAAGTCTCAGAGCCTAAATGTTACGTTAGTTTAAACCAATGGACCTCTGTGCAAAGGAAAAGATCACACAAACAACTGTCTCCCATCTGTGTCAAGCTGCCAATTCAGAAGAAGCCAGCAGTAACTTAATTTCTCGTAGATTTAGATTTCCATATGCTAGCAGCATCTCAAATCTTAGCTTTACCATAATAACCACAGGAAGGACTCCAACCATTTTATAATGGACAAGAACATTTTCCCTGTTGACATCAGGCTGCTGCTCAAGGCTGTGGAACTGCAGCATTCATTACCAGTCTATGTCTGCCCTGCCAAAAGAAAAAAAAAAAAAAGAAAAAAATTATTACCAGGGAATGGGTTTTAACCCTGCACCTGGTGTATTTAGCCTATTAGTGATGACTCCCTGGCATAATTTCAAATTTGGGCCTCTGTCTGTATGTGCACTGGTCAGGCGTGGTTTCAAAGCAGTGGGAGCAAAGGATTATTTCCCTTAAGCAGAATGGATGAAACTATACAAGTTTGTCACCCTCTCCAACTTTATTGCAACAGGCTTTGCATCCTTAAACACTTCAATTCACAACCCCTCCTCATATAACAATCTAGGACACGCATTGCACCATAGCCTCTGGGTATGAAAGCAGCAGTTTGCTGGGCTGAAACACAGCCCTTGCACAATATTTGAATCAGTGCCTCCAGACAAAAAATGAGTCTCAAAGGCCACAGGTGACACCGAGAGGACCTCATTTAAGTACAATGTACTATGGATAGGGCATGATTGCCTTGACTCCATTTTATTGACTGACACAGATGGAGTCTTAAGTTTTCTGATCTTACCTCCAGACACTAGGGCAGACAACATCCTTATTTACATGGGCCCTGTGAAGGTAGCTCTGTGAAGGGAACTAGTCCTGTAGCAAGATGTTAGCTTAGTGCTAGTGCTCATTCTCATTCAATGGGAAGTTCAGCTGCAGGAATAAATCTGTCTCAGAACTCGACAGGTTCTGAAACTTTACCTAGAACACTACAAGGCCCAAAACTTCATCAAAGCAGACCGTAAACACAACTCCTCAAATTTTCAGTTCCCAGCCAGCCTCTGACACCAGAGGCTATACTTACATTTTTATGTCCAGCAGCAGTCTGATTCTTTGAATCCCAAACTCTTAAAATTTGTCTTCTCTTTCACCCTTACAGTATCTGAAGATAAAACTAAGGTCCTATTCCTTCAGCAGATCAGAAAAATATGGATATATATGGTGACTATTGACACCAGTACCCTTCCTAGCTCTGAAAGCCTTGCAAAAAAAAGTCTGTTCATCCAATATCCCTATTCTTAACCAGAGAATCCGTGCACTGTATGGAAAGACAGAGCTGATCATTAGTGATACCAACATGCTGTAGTTTTCACAACTTTGGGAACCACTCAGTCATTAAGTCATCTAAGTCATTAGATTTCCAAGATCTCTCCCTAATTCCTACTTTAATTGTAACTGTGACACTCATGTCTGAAACAACAAAAACCCCATCATGAAAAATAGCCCCTTATTGACATCATCCCTATAACATCATTTCTATTCCCAATACTGAGGGCTGTTGCTGCAGCTTGCAGTGACAAGTCTGGTTCTTCATTATTTGGATTACTAACTTAACCCTAACTGTTGCCTATGGATGTTATGATACCTATGGAGCCCAGTCTCCTGAAGTTCTTGGGCAGCAGCGTGTGGTAATTAATATGGATTTTTATGTACATTGATCATCATTTGTGCCCTACGGTAGAACAAAAATTAAGGTATCTTCAAATACGGCTGGCAGCAATTTATGCTCTTCAAGATCTAACTCTGCTCCTCATTATAACATTCCTTTTAGTGGTAGCAAATGGCTCATACTTTCAAGAAAAGAGAGAATATTTTGACTGGCACCTTGTCAGGCTCTGCAATGAAAGCAGCTTCCAGTGGCATCCTTGGTTTGTGCCATCCCCACATCTGCTGCAAACTGAACCCTGACAGTTTCTCTACTTATAAGCAGCTGTTCATTTCTACTGTAGCTTACAAAGCACTTGCTCCATCTGACACAAGCTTTCTTCCTAACTGCAGTCCTTAAAACACTCTGCAATGATCCATGTCCTTCAGACTTTGAATTCCCAGTCCTGGCACTACCTGTAGCATCAGCATAATTATATTCAGAACACCATGCCTTTGGAGAAAGATAATGTAAAGTATGGCCCCATATAAGATCCACTGATGTCCTGAATCTGCAGGCCCTAGAGCACTCAGCAATAATCTTACTTCCCTAAGGTTCAGATTTCTGAATCTTAACTGTTTTCTTTAATCAAGGAATTAATCTCTACAGCTAAAGAACATAAAGCGTATTGATGCTCTCACCCTTATCTCTATTAGCCCTATAGTCTCTTCATTCCCTTTAGATAGCTGTAGGGATAGCAATGTAATACTGCTTTGAAGATCCAGTTAGATGGCATTCTTCTTGCCTAAGTGTTTGTGAACTACCTCCCTACTCAAAGAGTTTTTGTGCTTTCAGTCCCTGGTTATGGGTAGGGGGTTTATTGGCACTGCAATATTTTTCCTCTCTCTTCTGCAGAACTTCACTCTGTACTTGTCAATATGAGAGATAAGAAGATGGTCAGACAGGCTCCTGCAGGGAGGTTGCAGAGGAGTTGGACTAGATAGCCTTTAAAGGTCCCTTCCAACTCAAACTATTCTTATGTGATTCAGTCCAGCTATTTATTACTCCAGGTATTCCCAGCACCTCTCCAAGGTCTCACTAAGCCCAGAGTTTAGCCCAATACCACACCTGCAACCTCTTCTCCCTCCTGTGTACTGCGTTTCCCTGTAATACACAGCCCGGGTCTGTCAAAAACCTTGTTTCAGAAGAGACTCCAAACCTGATACATTCCTTCCCAGAGTCTTAGTCTAAGTGCCCCTGCAGCACTGTCTCTAAGACTCAAATGTTGTGTGAGGTTTGAGAACGTTATGTGTGGGGAAAAGTGTAGTCTTACCTCTTCTTTAGAAATAAAATGAATGTGGTTCAAATTCACCCAGCTTTGTGCTCTGTTAGATCTGTTTTGTAGCTTAAACTGACCTCAGCTTGTAAAGCGGAGAGTTGAGAACAAAGCTCTGTCCTCTTTGTGCTTTGTAACTTCATGTTAAAAAAAAGTTTTCCTTACTATGCACTTTGTTTCTCTTTCTTCCCCCTCCCTCCCATAAACTCTTCTCCTTCCTTGGTAACTTCTACATCCTTCGTCCAATTCCAATAGTTTTTGACAGGAGAGAGAGAATTAAGTTTCTCAGAAACTAGTGTCTGGGTGGAGGAGCCCCGAATTGGTGTCTCATTTGACGAAACCCTTTGACTGTTCCCTGTCAGTGTTCCCATGCTCTCTCAGGACGTGTATGTTTTGGAGTCAGACACAGAGCATGCTGCCTTGTCTCCAGCATGGTGATGTCAGGAAACAATTCCTTTGCTCACTTCCCTGGTGGGTTCCAAATACTTAAACCTGACAGCAATGAGTCTCACAAAGATGAGTACAAAGAAGAGATTTCAACTGTTCCACAGTGTTCTGGAAAGCTACCACCTTACAAACCATTAACATAACTTTGATGTAATGTTTCACTGATTGTGGCTAAGACACTTCTGCTTTATGGAAGGCAAGTTGTCTCCCCCCAGCTGCTGTGAGGGTGTACAGAGTGGCACCCAGAACATGGGAATAGTTGAATGGCAGATGGGAATCGGGAGTGGATGGCTGCAGGAGGGGACTTGCTGCTTCACCAAAGGCCTTCTCCAACAGCTGGAGGGGAACAAGGTTTCTGCTGAACACCTGGCTGCAGGCAGGATCCACTGCAGTCAGACACTGGTGTCTCACCTGCCCCCAGAGGTGCAGAACTGTATTCTACTTGAGATGAAATGACCTAGCAGGGAAGTTACATGGGCTCACACACAGCCTCCTGGAGCATCTTTCAAAGGACTCTTACTACTTGCTGCTAGTGCCTCATGTGAGATAAGTCATCATGCCCTTGCTGAATGCTTTGAAGCAAAGGGAAGGATTTGGTTTAATCCTTCCTTTAGACCCATTTTTTCCCCCTGTGTACTGGATTATAGGTTTCCATTAAAGGTAAACATGATTTTTCTACTGTCTCAGCAGTCAGTTTTGCAGAGGGAAGTCTGCTACCTTTTTACTTCCTCGAATGGTGAATCTGAAATGTCTGACCTCAGCTGGGCCACTCAACCCCAGGTGCAGCAGTGATGGCCACAGCAAGTCCGACACGAGATGAAGCAGGCACAGCACAAGGTGGCACTAATGAGGTGTGGAGGGGACAGGGGCCTTTTACCTCGGTGCTCAGTATGCCCCGAGGATGCCGGACATTGGCTGATCAGTTAGCCAAGTGAAATGTGAACAATTTTGTAGATATTTGTGTTTTAAGATGCAGAATCGTATTCATCCCTCTGTCCAACAGATTAGAAACTGCTCTCCAGATAGTAAGCATGGGTGCTTCTAGGCCCACTGCCTTGTACTGTCATCAAATCCTTAAGATGAGACATGTGTTGGAGATTCCAGACGGTGAGACAAGCTAAAGATGCCTGTGTTCTACCTTAAACAAAACAACTCATAATGGAACTGACCAGAAAAAAATAAAGAAAACCATTGTTAGTCAAATGTTTTTGTTCAAGAGTGTGGAAAAATACTCTGATGGCATTGATTCTCGGATATTGATTAGATTGATGTTCGGATTCATTGCTTGCTTCAAGTTTTGCATAGAGGTGGTTCAGGGTGGTCTTTGAAAATAAATGTGTGCATGTGCTTGGCTGTGGTAGTATAGGCAACCTAATGCCAGTCTGAAACTGCGACATGCAGTAAAACTGTTTTAAATTTTTGAGCAGGAAAGTTTCCAGCAATGTCAGAATGGTAATTAGTGATTGATTTTTGTTTGACAGCTTGCCGTGTAGTCAGTGACAGACACCAAAACTCTTTTAACACATTTAATGGGATTTTTCCTTCCATTTACACTATCATAAATTACAAAGCATATTTCACTTCACAAAATAAAACCATTTCCAGATCATTTTTATGACAGTATTAAGTAGTACATAACCTACAACAAATAGTCCTGTACAAGGCAGGAGGATGTATGGAAGTGTTGGGAACTCAGACTATTTAGCACTTGCTCTGCAATCTGGGTTAATCTATCTAGCCCTTAGTTATTTCTCTAGAAGACGACAAATTTACAGTCATACCCTCTACCTCTCTTCATTATCATAGTTACACATATTTTTCAATTTGAATAGAAACATGTGCTCCCTGAAATAATTCAGGAAACTGCATCACTGAGTTACCAAGCATATGATACAAATGATCAAGATGAGGGAGTATTAGAACTCTTTTTTGTACTGAAAATTGAGTTTGGTAGTAAAGTATGATGATTTTCTACGCTTGCAGAAACATTTCATGCTGAGAAACAGTTTTAACATTAGGATTAAGTTGCAGTTAGACTATGAATTCTGTAGGTCAATGTTTGTGAGGGGAGAAAAATATTAAAATTTGGTAATAATTAAATTTACCAGCTCCCACATGTCCTACACATTCTGTCTTTTTTTTTTTTTTTCTAACAAACCATCAGGAAACACATTCAAGATAAATACCTACAATTTTAGCAGATTTACTGTACATTTATAAATAGAGAAACATGACAAAACATAAGTCAATTTTTACAGAAAAACCAAATCCTTCATCATTCACCCAAAAAAGTGCTGACTTTCAACAAGGCCAGAAAATATCCAGTGTCCCAGCATCACGTAACTTATATATTACTGTAATCCAAGAAAAATCTGGCATGTGAAACTGATACTACCACCAGGACTTTAAAAAAATTCTCAAGACCTTATTTTACATGGGAGAAATAATTAAAAAAAAAAAAAAGAGAATATGCTATATGTTTTGGGAAATAGCAAATGGCTAGATGTGTACAATCCTAGGACGCTAGTGCCTAAATGCAAAGAAACCTAAGGAAAGCTGAAATATGCACAAGAAAGGTATTCTCCTTTAAAACATTTGCAATGGAAGAGGTATGTCAGGATAATACTGCATTAGTGGTAATTGTTTTCAATATATCATAGCAAAAATGCAGGAAATAATTATGTGAAAATAATCAATGCACCGCATTGATTTATAGTTTGCTAAAATAAAATGCCATTCTTTCAGCTAGGTAAAGTAAAAATATCTTTATAATATAGGTTCTGTTTCACAATTGACATATATAATTATGTCTCATGAAGAAGGAAAGGTATAGGCATATACAAGTATCACTGATTAAGTACCTTTTTGCTTCTCTAGCCATATTAAAATACGTTTTGTGTTTCTTAATAAGTTAACAATAAAATTGTTTGAAACTTTTCAAAACAAATATACATCTGAGGCAAGGCAAAAGATACAAGGTAAGAGGATTTTTTCTGACCTTCTTTTTCCCTTCTACAAAGAGGCATATGTCTATGAGACATAGGCTTTCCCTAAACATTTTGGCATCCATCTGCAACTTTGCAGAAATTGAAGTGCAGTCAAGGAACTCTTCCTTTCTGTTTAAAAAATTTAAAGAAATGTTGTTTTTACTTCAGACTAATTATCTTAAAACAAATGGCTTTGAAGATATGCCTCCCTGACTAGAAGAGAACATCTTCATTTTCTATTAAAATCTGCACAATTAACTTCTGGTACCGCATGTCATTCAGTGTAGCAAGGGTACTGTCCTCTGGAGGTCTCATTAAAGTAGGTCCAAACACTATTCCCAGGTTTTCAGCATTCATAAAATTCTCCTTTTCATGCAAGGTAACCCTAAAATAGAAAAAAAAAAAAAAGAAAAAAGAAAAAAAGAAAGTAATTAGTTGCTTACTTCCCAGAAAAAAAAGAATATCTGCATCTGTATGATATGTCTGTAGTCTTGCTTCACATCAAGCACTGGTATGTAGATATTTTTCATTTTTCTCAATACAATAACTGTTTCACAGTTTTATATTGTTACTTTTTCACAACAAGTACAATGGAGCTATGGTGGGACTGCGATTTTTACCGCCTTTAAACACTTCTCATGGGCCTCTTCAGTGATTTTTCCACGTGACTGTCTGTTAGGGTGTAAGAATTAGTGGCAATTGCTTTTTTAAAAGCATAATCATGATTTACATGATGATGTATGGAGCAGTCCTCTATGCTACAGTAACTACAGTTCTCCGGCAGGTTGTGCTTGGTGTTTATCACACAGAGGGTGAGGGTGTGCTCCACAAATACAGGCACGGATTTTCCTTGGACTATCAATGCTCCCAGACATGATTCCAGTGTGCAGGAACCCACCCCTTCACATGGATGATCTGCCTTGCTGGCTGCCTCAGGCCAACCAGGAGCTGAGTGATTCCAACTCCTTGTTACACTTCAGGAGTAGGCTGAATCCTGCACCTGCCTGGAGAGGTGGCTTGCTTAAATTGCTATAAATGCCATCTATCCTTGACAGAGAGCAGAGGCACTTCAGGAAGAGCCCAGATTGTTTTGTTTGCTAACATAGGTCATATAATGTAAATACAAGAATAGATGGACTGCTTGTGGCTGAAGCAAAGAAAGGCCACCAAGGATTGGCCAAGCTGCAGAGAAGTCAGCCCTGTCTGGAATATCAGGCCTGCTGGAAAATGCAAGGTGTTCTCAAGGTTTCCCTCCAGGCAGCAGTGCTGGATCACATCAGTGTTGTCCTATTTGAGTGGCATATTGAGTTCAGTCCTGAGAGTGCTCTTGCACTGTGGTGTAGGACAGCCACAGTCCCTTGATCCATCACGATCCTTGATCAGTCATGGACCAGACATTTCCTGTGAGAAGTACAGCCTGGATAAGGTTTCACATCTCCTTCATACAGCTACTCTGCCAGGATGAAGCACATCTAGTTTTGGAGACAGCTCTCCTGGCAACAGCTGAGGCCTTCCCTAGCCATGGCAATTCCCAGCTGGATTCACTCATGCTATCACAGGAGCACAAAGTGGCTGAAACCAGAAGTACTCTGGTCTTCCCTTGTTTGCAAGGTACTCATATGATATGACTTGGTTGTGCTTCTGCTGTCATTGCTCTGCAAAGAATGGCTCTGACACAGAAAAATGCTGTTCCTCTTTGCTTTCAGGACAGAAATCCATTAGTGCCCCTACTCACAGATACATCCTCATCTTCTAGCACATATATTAGCTGTGCTTTGCAAGGAGCAAAGACAAACCAAGGCTGCGAAGCTGAAGCCACCTCTTGACCTCGAAGGTGAAGCAAGTGTATGTCTGACACTCTGCTTTCCCTCTGTGCATGTATGCAGCACAGATGTTCAACAGCTGTGCAAAGCTACACAGATCTTACTAGCACCTCTGTTCAGGAGTGTGGGGCTTGCTGCACAGCTGGGGCGAACACAGAGAAGATTCAGAGCTTGACTGCAATGTCAGTGTGGATGGAGTTGTATGTATTTCATCACAGGGGGGACTGCTCATGCTATTGAATTTCCTTCAATTTTGAGCAAAAAGTTATCAGAAAGGTAATTAATTGACGGACAGACTCATTTTTTTGTTGCTGACGTTCTCCTCTGCTGGATTTTCCTGTGCTTTTAACAACAACTCTGGAGCTTCTTTTCAACTGAGAAACAGTGGTGGTGTAGATGCTGTGACCCTGCAGTCCTTACATAGACTCCCTTATACTGGTGTATGTTTTATCCATGCAGGAAGAGTCCTAGGGGGTTGAAATTGGAACTCTGTGTTTAATCTACAGAACAGCATAGTCTGAACATTAATGATTCTTTCCTTTCACATTTAAATCTCTCCAACAGATTCTCCATAGGAACTGATGTGCACTTGATTTCCATGCAGACACCAAAAGCTACAATTTGGGAATGGAGAGGAAACTCATTGCATGACTTGCAGATATTTGAGAGAGGAAGCCTAATCAGCACTTCAGACTCTTTCTGCCTCATCAGTAGTTCAGCTCAACAACTGAACCAAAGCCTGGACTGCAGTTCATGAGAAGCAGGAAAGTAAATCCATACATGTCTATTAAAAATTTGCTGCCAGGATATGAAAGTACTGATTCTGTGTGCAGGTCACTTTTCTACAGCCTCCACAGGCCTTCTTAAAAGCTAATGTGAGTCATCATCAGTTGACCATGCATATGTACTGACAAGGGTGGGTATTTGCACATCTCATTTCTGCAGAGTCCAAAGAAGCTCCTGCACGCCCAGGTAATGTCCCATCAAGGGGAAAAATTACTCAATTGTAATGACCTGAGCTGATTCAAAATGAGGAAAAGTCTCTGCATAATGAGAACCTGATAGAGCACGAAATGCACTTCACAAAAGTTCTCTGATGCAGCTTTATGTGAATTGAAGCCTTTTTAGGTTGGCATTAATAGTGCAGAATAGTGCAGATGAAACCCGGGAAGTACACCACATTTATGGCTGTGTTGCAAGTAGTAGGACAACTAGAGAAGAGTGATCAGTGAATCAGTGATTTTCTGATCCTTTCGTCCGTAGCTTTTTTCCTCCCTTATCCCTTTTTCTGTTGTTTCCAAGCAGCAAAGTTTAACCAGAGACAAGGAATATCTTGGGCAATATAGCCATACATGAAGGCCTGCTTTGAGATGACAGCACCAGTCTGTACTCAGCTTCAGTTTTTAAAAACTGACAAAGAAGACTTCTTGAGGCATGTCAATACCCAAAGCAGCAAAGTAGAGTTAGCATGGTTTTGAAAAACAGTTTTGCTTGAAATGAATGGAAGTGATGGACCCTCTCTGGAGCAGTCCTTAATTTTTCTAGGTACCTAGCTGAAAACTTGGAAAACTTGGAAGTACTTTAAGGTACTCCTAAGTACCTTAAAAAATTAAATTTAGGCACTTTTGAAAATTCTGTATTCCTTATGAAGCTTTATGAAGCCCCTCATGGATGTCTTATGTATGCCTAAAGAAGCTTTGGAAAGCAAATGAGGCAGAATATGTTTAAAACCAAGAGAGATATAACTGGGACCTGTATTACTTTTACTAGTCATATAAAAATAGGCCCTGCTTGGTTCTTGGCTTCCTGTGATGTGAGGAAACAACTCATGAGATAGCTCTTTCCTTTTAGGGTTATTGTTCAAGAAGACAAAACAGGAGGTAAGGGGAGGCAGAAGCAAAGCATGGTCAAGTGCTGCTTCACAGCAGCACATGTCTGGAGTACCCACCACTGGGTATTTTTCAGATATTATCTGCCTTAGAGAGGCGTGACAAATGTCAATTAACTCTTGAAAGGTTTGAAATAATATGCCAGCAAAAGGATCTATGCTACCTAAGTGCACAGCTTATATGCACTTATACAAACAGCTTGTCTGCTTATCTGTAACATTATTGGTTTAGAAGCAGAGCCCTAATGGAAGCTTTATTAGGATTTTCTGTAATATTTCTCTTTCAAAGCAGAAAATTGTTAAGCTCTTCAAGAATTACCCTGCATGTCAATTAACTCACTTTTTGAGATGAATCATTAGGTATCTAAGTGTCTCGTAGTGAGCAGCGGGGAGTAACATCAACACTTCATGTATTGCTTCTAGTCGTTCATCAGGATTGGAGATTTCTGTAAAACACCAAACAGGATTAATGTTAATAGGGCTTTCCATGTGTACACAGCAATAAATCAGGAAGATAACTTATTATTATGGAATCATTTACAAGCCATTGACTGTGCTTGCAGGGATAAATATTGCACTCATAAATGTGATGCTTATCAGCAATTTCTGTATCCTCAAAAAAGAAAAAAAAAAAGGTTTTAAAAAGAAATCAGCAACAAAGACCTCCCAGGGGTTATCTCCACTGTCTGTAGCTCTATTTACAGGTCTGTCTAGGTACAGTACCTGAGCTTGGTTAAGTGTTTCATAATACTGTACTGCCCAGAACTGCCTATTTAAAATATTACAAAAGATTACTTTCCTTAGCCTTCAAAACGAGATGGGAGTGTAGATATCTGACTTTAGGAGACAATGCTTGAATATGTAGGTTTAGCTAGAGATTGAAATGGCATGGAATTACTTCAAGATTTCTCAATGTATTTAAATATGTAGGTATCAATGATACCTACATATACGGAGCATCAGTGCTCATTTAGAACTGTTTGGCAATCTCTCTAAAAATTTGAGCAGGATTTACACTATTTTTTTATCTTCACATATAAAAAGACACTGAAACCACACTTTCTGATACTAGTTGGTTATTTTGATACCATACATTTGCTTTTATTTTTTTAACCTGCATGACATCCCATCTGATGAACAGTCAGGCAAAAGCTTCATGTAAATAAAGGACATGGCAGAGAAGGAATGAAGACAGCACCCATTTTCCCAGTTTTCTTCTGTCCTTTCCTTTAACGTGGACAGCTTTACGGATGGGAAATGTAAATAAAGGTTGGTACAAATGCTGAGCAATACTTACTTGCTGCCTCTATGAACTTGGAATAGGTGTCATAGGTGATTACTGGAATTGGTAAGTCTCTGAAATATAGCTTCAGTGCTCCAGCAATGATGTTTATGTCTGGATAAATACTGGCAGAAATATCAGCCTTGTCACCATCTAGAAAAGGAGGAAGAAATCTGTTTAAAACCACCCTAATTTTGATGGAAGCAAGGCTAGTCTTCTAAGTCAGATTAATTGTGTGCAACCTGACAAGAAAATCAACCTGAAAGTGCTTGGAAGGCTTAAATGAGAATATATTGCTACCAAATTTACAGTATATCAATGAGGAATGGTAGTTTCTTTATGTTTTAGTAAACAATTTATTTGCTCACACCTTTGGGAGGGGCTGGTGATTACAGCATCCATATCTGCAGAATACCACCTCAAACATACTGTTTTAATGTTGGATGAAAAACCATGTTACTAACACATTTCTTGCATTTAGCCCATTTATTCACTGAAACTAAGCTATTAATAATTTGTTCTGACATCATATTTTCCATCTGCAGATCTGTGCATAGGAATATGAGCCATATTTTCATCTGCACTTGGGGAAAGAGAGGCACAGAGAAATAACATAAATTTCCAGTGACCCTCAGGAGACCAGTAGGAAAAATCAAGAAACATCCAAATCTTGCAGATCTTGTACCAACATATCTATAGTGATTAGCTGAAGAGAAAGCTGCCTTATTTTCTGCTATCTTCTACTGTCTTAATATTTGACTTATTTATTTATAGCAAAGATTTGAATTCAAATAGGCATGCTAAGGAATTTAGCTATACAATTATTCTGAAATGTGCATCCCAGGTTTTTAAATTAATATGGATACTTGTAATGGATGAAATGCTAAACAGATGAATTATGCATCTAAGAAGGCATACATTTTGTTTGCCACAATATAACAATTAGTGAGAACTCTATGAAAGAGCACTTTTATACACATGAGCTTAAAGTTTACAGATGTTGCTGGGAAGTCCTGGCTTGCAATGAGTGAAATTACAAAAAGTAGCAGCAAGGCAGGAGCACTATCATTTTTCAAGTTCAAATCACTACCTCTGTTTTGTACTACCTAGTACCCTCATAACCCCCATTTTTTCTCCATATCAAGAAATTCCCCTTCCTGGGACCTCTTTATTTTGGCGGTCTTCCAGTAGAAAGATGGTCAAGTAGTGGGTGTGGCTGTCTGGATTTAACCCCCAGCTTTACCTCAGGCTTCTTGGAGATCAGTTATAACCTGTAGTCCCTATTTCCCACCCTTTAGCTGAGGATACTACACTTCCCCCAGGACAGGTGGGGCAGGTGAGGACCACATGGTGAGTGCGGTGACGCCAGGTTCTGCCTGCTTGTGCAGCAGAGGGGGGTTTGCTGTGTCTGCCAGGAGGTGCAGGCACAAGCTTGGGCTGTTACCAGCAAGGTGCTGACATGTTGTAAAGCCATTGCCTTGCTTGTCTCACAGTAACAGTGCTTGTGGACATGCCCTGATACAGACAGATGAATGGGGGTGGTTGATACCAAGATGGAGATAAAGGCTTTCACAGCACAGAAAAAGAGTTTATATTGATTGCAGACATTTTATACAAACCTATGGCATCAATCTTGCAGGGATATGTCCCGTCCAATGTATGCACATAATTCTCATTAAGACTAATAGCACTACATGTTCTCATCAAGAGGAGATTATATGCTTAAGTGTTTAAAACAAACAGCCTTTCTTGATGCAGCTGAGCAGTCTGAATACATCCATCAGCATTTAATTTAATACAGCATCAATAAGCCCTAGGAGGATGTTTGCACTGCCCCAATCTTTTGTTTAATCCACACATTCCAGGCACGGTAGCATTAGTCTTGTAAAGCTTTGTGTGGAGAGCTCTATTTAATTGATGGACACCGAGCACTCAAAATGCTCCACTGAAAACAGATACCTCCAAGGAGCCAGCAGCTGCATCAGAACAGATATAGCAAAGCACAAGCTTACATCTATTATCCAGGTCACCAGTACACTAAATGGAAGTGTTATTTATTTAGTACTTTTACAAAGCAGCCCAGCAAGCTTCCTTAAAGGGGCACTTCAGCTTGAGGTACTTCAAAGTACAATGTATTTCAAACATATCTCTTATTTACATGTGTGCTTACTGTAGGAAAAATTATGAATTCCTGAGCCAAAGATTTTACTCTTCTCTTCAGAGACAAATACACATCCACTGGAAATGCACTGAAGTTTATTTTAAAGTGAGCCCAGCAACAGATCTGTTGTAATATACCTTGCACATTTTTGCAGCAGGTATGTAGAGATTGGTGTGTGTATGCATATATGAATTACATGTGGTTTACATGGTACCTTCTGCATTACCACAACAATTTTTTCACTCTTCAATACAGGAACTTTTTCAGATTGTAGTTGGTATTTTCAGTAAAACTGCAGCATCCATATGTTAATATAGTATTGTTTTTTTATATTTTGGATTACAAACATGTAGTCAATTTCAGCTTTACAAACCTAATTCTATCCAAGCCCCATAATTTCTCTTTCTTTGTTAGTTTGACTCTCAATGTATTTTGTTGCATTATGTTGAAATTTGAGTATCTCAAGAAAAATAAAATTTTTATTCTTCTCCTTAAAGGTTTCAGCTGATTTTGGATGCCATAGAAATTATCAATAGTTCATTACAGAATGAAATAGAATAAGTATTACATTCTTAAAGCCTCATACATGCCCTCTGAATACTGAATTAGATTTTATTTAAGTTCCTTTCTCCTAAGTGGTTTTTTTTATTGCACAGCCTTTACCATGCTAGCATGCTTCTTTTAGTTTTTTCTTGGATTTGGCATTTGACAGGTTTTCAGCTACACTGGCAAAAGAGTACGATTTAGGATGCCTCTAAGTACTCATGTAATATTTAACAGCATAATATTTTTAGCAAGTGTATTGTACCAGCCAGTTGTACAAACAAGGGGGGGGACAGAATGCGGTGGTGACAATGGCAGTTCTGTGGATAAAACGCACAATGGGTGTTCTCTGGATGCCACAACGCCACAGCTCAACAATGCTGACAGAGAGCAACTGTCATTCTACAGCACCAACATTCACCAGATTAAATAAATCCACATTATTCCCCTCCTTCTCATTACAAAAATCACTAAAATGGAACATTGTCAATGCCTCAGAGAGCCTAATGCTAATTTACAGTAGGGGTATTTACACTGCTTGGGCTGTGGAAGGCAGTTTAAATTAGATGAGGACCAACTTCACTCTTTTTCAGACTTTTTTGTAGTCACAGCTACATTTGGCCCAAGTAATATTATGTGGGATGCTATTCTCTTCCAGAGATGGTAACTTTTTTCTGTTCTTGCTCTAATTCTTTGGAAGCACCAAGTGACTGCCTCTTTGTCAAGGCAGAATTAGTCAGAGGGAGAGCTGGCTGCTCTTCATTGCACCCCTTCAGCTGCACATGAGATCAGCAGGAGAGGTCCCCCACGGCCAAGTCAGCTCCCATGCCTCATCCTCCTGTATCCTGCTGTCTTCTGGCCCCTGTGGCTTGATGAGGAGCTTGGAACCAGAACACTTGATAGCATTATTTGAAGGATGCATCCTGTGCATTAAAATGGGAGGACTCCTTGCCTGTCTGTTTTCCAGCCCTTTTACTCAATGCCGTATTTCTGGAGATGTGAAAGTGTCCTGGAATTTATCCAGGTGCCTGGGGACTGACTCAGAAACTATGGGCAGGGAGGGACCTCTGGAATGCTGAAGTGCAGTGTTTTGCCACTGCAGGCACCTTCTCATAAACCCTACAACTTCCATTTATAAAACTAGCTAATGTTTTTTATCCCTGCTCTTATTAGAGGGTTGTTTCAAAGCCTTGCTTTCATATGGTTAAAAAATGGTCCTTAAATTGTTAAATGAAATTTATTCCTGGCCAGTGTACATCCTCCAGTAGTGTGCCAAGACTATCAAGTAGATTAAGGAGTTCTTTTCTCTGGTTCATACCCCTGCTCTCAGCATCTCCTTTGACTATCCTTCCCCACAAAAAAAGTTAATTTCCTGCAATTTTAATTTTCCTGTAATTTACTTCTTTTTTTTCAAGTTTCTTTCCTGTAGTGAATGTGGAAATAAGAATTCTGTAAATCCCTCACAAACTTCACTTTCTGGGCAGAAAATTAAATTTGAACAGAAAATTTCCAGGTGGTGTTGAAGACAAGACCTGCCATCTGGCAGATCCTTTCTCTCTCAGCTCTTCACCTGGGACAGAGAACTGGGATAATCCTCATTTTTGGGATAGTTCACTCCATGCTGCTCTGGCTTCTAGTACTAGATGAGTTAAGAGGGCAACAGAAAAGCCCTTTGTGTGTTCCTACCTATGGAGCTGGGATGCAAAAGAGAGGATGGCATCTCTGTCTCTGTAAGGATCTGACAGGGAAGCAAGCCCTGAGTTCTCAGGTTGGAAGTGTCTTGCCAATTCGAACTTCTGCCAGGTGACAACCACCTTCAAGCTGCACAGCCCACAAGTCAGAACAAAAAAAAAACCTATTTTGTTTTTCTTTAAATCCTTTCCTGTAAAAACTCTCAACTCTTCCTGCTTTTCCACCCCAGTTCAGGGAGAAAACATTTTCAACACAGGAAAGTGTTGAAAGTTGTCAGCTTCTGGTCCCTGCAATACTCTAGTTCTCTAGCCCATAACAGGATTATGTTCTTTATTCTCCTGCTTTTACTCATGCCTTTTTATTAATGGCAACATTCTTTCCTTTCTTAGCCCTTTCCCCTCATGAAACTTTTAAAAAAAATGAAGACACAGATTTTGATCTATTTCTGCCCAGTGGCCTTCCCCACAGCCTTTGTATACAAACTCTGTTCTTGCTTTCTCTGCTTTCATGTTTATCCATGCTTTTTTTTCCTTTGGAAATCCAATACTAGTCACCTTCCTGTTTCTAGGTGCTGCTGCCTTTTAAAATCACACTTTCTTCCTTGCTGTGGGTCTAATCCAAGTGTGTATTGCCATCAATTATGCCAGGAGTATACTTAATAAATAGGCAATAAACTGAAGTGGCTCCAGTGGTTCAAAGCATTTGCAAAGGAGCTACAGCAGCAGCAGTGTTGAAGGCATGACTTCAACAGACATAAATTTAAATCTGCTTTCTTCCAACTCTTCCCTCTACAACCTGTGCCTCTCCTTCTGGGTTTCATCCAGGTTGTTACACTTAAAGGAAAATTAACACACAGAAAAAAAGAGTTTGCCAGGCCAGATCTACCTGCAGGGAGCAGAATGGCACCTATGAGGACTGTGAGCCTCCCAGGATCATTGCTTCATGTGGCACATCTGGAACACTATCTTGCCATGATAGCAGTCATATCAGTGTGCATCTCTCTGGCCCAAAGAATGGCTGACCTATGTGTGTGTATGCATATGCTCACAGCATCCAACATATTTTAAAATATGTATTATTTTTTAAAGGATATTTCAGGAAGAAAACAGCCAGCTTGGAAATTCCTAGCTGGACTTTCTTTATGGAGATGTCTGCATAACAAACTGCCTCCAAACAAGAAACGTTCAGGCACAGCAAGTGTAAGACATGCCACCCACAGAACTTGCTGACCTGTGCAGCCTCCCGTGGAGCCCCCACATCTCCTGCCCATGGGCCCCCAGGGCCCTCAATCCCTGCCTGAGTGACATCACAGCTGTCTCCCGCTGCACCATGCTGGTGTGGGGCCATCAACCCTTCTGGTCACTACCCTGAGCCACAAGGTGACTCTCTGGCTTGACCTGGAGCTGCCTCATACCCATGGACTTGTGATCACAGGGCTGTGTCTGACCCTATTCCCTACCATGGCAGAGGAAATACCTGAAAAAATTAAGTAGGAAGGAAACCACTATTTATGGGAAATGAGAAGAATATTCATGTAACTTCTCAAATGTACTTGCAAGGGTATTTTCTATTAATGCAGGCCCTACCCTGTTGCTCACTTACATACACACTTAAAGTTAGTCCTATGTGCAAAGACTGTGCACAACCAGAACCAACATAACAGCTCAATCAATTCAGAAGGGCTATGAGGATGGTAATCAGGCAGTGTTTTAATTGTTAGTTTTTCAGTATGCTGTACAACGGATCTCCTCAATTCCCCTCTCATCTGTTGCTCAGATGCAATCACATGCACAGTGGTGCAGTGCTTTCTACAAGGCTACATGCAGAAGGACTTCCCAACTGGAATTCCTGGTCCTTAAACTCATAAATAGATTATTGTATTGTAAAGTGCTGAGTCTATTAAAGACAGGACTGACAACTTTCCCCTGGTACCATCTATGCTTACACTTGAATTAGGACCCTAGGCTGTACTGCTAGGTTGAGCAATCATCCAGTCCCCCACTTAAGTTTCTACACACCAACACTTCATGTTTAATTATTCCTTCCAACTATGAAACATAATTTCTTCTTATGGAAAGGACTACAGATCACTTTAAACTCAGAAAAGACAGGTTATATGCATATATGTCAGTTTCATTACCATGGTACATATACAAACCCCAAAAGATCTGAAATGTCCTAGAACTGAAAACTTAGATTAAAACTGTACAAGATTAAAAAATGGTGTACCTCGATCAAAGGCCATTTTCACGTCTTCAATGTGCTCAGTGAAGCCTGAAACTCTATAGAGGCCCTCAGACTTTAAACCTGAAACAAAAAGTTCTTGTTAACTTAGCTTCAGTAACCAACAGATATTTAGGCTTAAGAACAATAAAGCAAGAACAGCAGACCTACAAAGCATAGCAAAATGTTATTTGTAGTGTGAAACTCTGGAGCAGTTAAGGAAAGATCAAGATGATGTCAAAAAAATTTTTTTTAAAGGATTAAAGCATTTTAGAATTTATACTTTCTGATTTTGTTAGGTACATGGTTGATTTGATTATGTTAGAGAAAAATACTGCAATTTGCTAATGGTGAGGCACGTGGTGTTATTACAATTTATTAATTTTATGTAGGAGATTTTCCTGGATTTGGCTATAATTAATAAAGCTTTAGAGGTCTCCCTTCCTTTTACCAGTTGCCTAATGATAAATAGCAATGCAAGTAAAAGACTGCCTTTCCCTATGATCACAATTTGTTCCTGTTTTGCTGTCAGCTTTTACTTATACACAGCTGATAGATGTGATGGATATCGTTCTTCCCCACATCAGTACATCCCTTCTACTGTTCTTTCACCACAAGAGATCTCTCACTTGCACAACTCTCCCCCCGTTGCTCCACACCAACAAGAAATGCAGGGCAGCTCAGCAGAGCAAGCCAAGTTACACACACATTATTCATTTCAATCCCCAAATCCCTTATTGTAACTATGCACTGTCCTAACTTACTTATAAGTTCCAATATTCCTTGTCTCCTTAAGAACAAAATCAGAATCTTTCATAGCTCTGTGGCAATTAAGGAAAGAAATATAAAGATGTTGAAAAAACAGAGAGCAGGCAGCAGATTTTATCTCAATCAATAAATGTACAAGTAAGTGATTAGATCTCAAATGCAATGTAGCTTCCTGCTATATCATCAGAGTAAAGCTCTTCTGTCTTAGTCCATTCTATTCTTTCCATTTGTCCCTGCAATGATGATATAATCCTGCTAGAGCTTTACAGAGTAGTGCAGGGGATTTACTAGTAAGTCCTTGAGTCAATTCAGTGGATGATGCGTGGGTTTGAAATCCCTATGGCTAGTATCAGTGTGTTGCTATGCAGATTACTGGGATGAATTCAACATTATTAGATTCCTGTACTGAAGCTGTGACTAACAGGAAAATTTGCCTTATTGGGCAGCACAACATGCACATTTGCTATCCAAAGGAAAAACACATGAATATTACAGAGGGGATACATGATTATTGAAGAGGATATGTTTTTCCTTCAATCAGGCACATATCCGTTTACCAAAAACCTGTCACAAGCTTGAGTTTTGGCTGTGACATGCTGCCTGTGCCACAGGATCCATCAGTCCGTAACCAAGCATCATGAAATGTGTCCTGCCACAAAACACCATAGCCCCTGACCTCACTTGTCTGAGTCACTTCCAGTCACTCGTGCTCTCCTGCCCACAATGTCCATAAAGGTTATTAAAAATGGATTTGATTTAAACTGATTGCTCTGAAATGGGATGTGTCCCTAGGTATGTTAAAATAAAGTAATGAAAAAAGACACATAAACATGAACTTAAAAGTTCACGTTAAAGTTCACCCCTTTCAGAAGTGTAACGTAATACATGTTTTGACATGTTTTCAGAAAGCATTTCAGGGAATTGCATTAAGGAATGCCATGATTTAATTTTACTAGCTAATGCAAAGCAATGTATCACCTACACTAAAAAAACCCATTTTCTCATCCTGTCTTCGGTGTGCACGCGCACAGCACCGTGTTCTGACTTAGCACGCAATTCAAGTCATCCTCATTTCGCAGTGTCTGCTGCTCTCCCAAGCACACAAACCTCTTGCTTCGATCTCCCGAATGCAGGAATCCACCACCATGGGCCTCTGGGTGTTGTGGGCCTTCACCAGCGTGGTGAGGTCGCAGCAGTAGACTCGCTTTATCCTCTTGAGGTCTGGCTGGCAGTCGTTGGGCACGTATTTGGAGCACTGCTTGTGTACGTTCAACCCGCAGTCTGCAAGCAGAGTTAGCCACATTAACTCATTAATTAATTAGTACTAATGCTGATAGGTCTTGTCTAACAGTTTTTTTCCCTGATCCACATCAAGCAAGGGGCACGATTTCCCCATCAGTCAGGAAAGATAGAATAGTGTGGAGATGAGAAGGATGAGCATGAAAATGTGTAAAAATCTCATGGTGGGACAAGTAAACTCTAACAGCATTGTCAAAAAGCTTTAAAAACTCCAGATGTCCCTTACACCCCTCTGAGCTGAAGGAGACTGCTGTTGCAGTCTGGATCAGTTCATTACTGGACACATAGCTCAAGGTGTTGCATTTAAACACGTGAGACTTAACTTGTGGGTATTTTAGATTAGCCATAATTAAAATTGGCACAGTAGTGACTGTCTGTTGCTGGCTGTCCTGTGGCTTAGCACTGATCACGGCCAGAGAACCTAAGATTCACCTGAGCACTCCAATTGGGACAGTGCTGTGAGCCAGCATGCCTCACTCCCTCTTCCACATTCCTGCAGTGTCACATTTTGGCTCGCTCTGCCACATCAGCAGACTCCCCATCCCTGGCTCATCACTTCGCTGGTGACTACGTGTCCCCTGTGGCTTAGCCTGTAGGTCAGCTTAGGCACATAAAATGCTGTGAAAGGCACGATGTAAAAAAAGTGATTCATTTTACAATTAGCTCTTGCTGTCTTACTTCAGAGACCAAATATTGCCCTCAGTTCCACAGGTGGGTTTCTGTTAAACCATCACTGCTTCACCTCCACAAACGGAATTTTTCTAATAGATTCAAGTATTTAGCCAAATGAATTTATAAGCTTCAGTAAAGCAAACAACACCACCGTGAGTTGCATTATCTTATATAACTCTGATTCCTTCCCAGTCATGCTCATCACTGATAACCCTTTGAGTTAATTTAACATTAAGCTATTAAAAATGTAAACAGGACTATTACTTGCAGCATGTTTCAATATTATACTCTATAAAATATTAATCAAGCAAAATCAGAAGCACACCTAAACATTTAATGGAATTGGGTAGGTTTTTGTGTGTTTCTCCATATAGTTATTATTGCATAATTCATTATTTGTGAAATCTAAACAAATGTGAGAAGCTGCAAATAGGATCCTGCCTGCATTGTGTTCAGTGCTGTTCTCCAGGCATGTGAAGTTAAATTTAAATGCATCTGTGTAGTTAGAGTTAAATGCTGGTAAGTTTATGAGGGAGAGTATTATGTTTCCTACTAAATAAATATGCCTTTTCATAAGTTTAATATTTTATGTATGTGAACAAATACAGTGGTGTGCATTAGTGAGGTCAGGTTTTGCAGACTTTTGTTTAAGATCAAATAGCTTGAAAAGCAAACTACTATTCCTCTTTTTTAATGTCCTTCTCATATTCTTTGTGTTACCACTATTCACCCACAGACAGAGAAGATGTAGCAGTAGCTGAGACTGCACTTATTAAAATTGTGCATTTGTGAAAGCTATTTTAATCCTTCAAACTGTGATCTAAATTAATTTTATGTAACAACCACCTCCTCTGTCTTTGAAAGGCAGATGTCAGGGTTAGATGTGTTTGGTGCCAGTCTGAGATCAGGAATGCCTGGAGGTCAGGGCAGGAAGAGGTAAGACAATTTTTTGAAGTGATTTCAGATCTGGAGAAAGAAGTTATGAAAATCCATTTGTAATGCACCAAATACTAATTCACTTGCTGAATCCAAAAGCACATGATGTGATGATTATTGCATTTTTGCATGATAATTTTTTTCTACAAAAGAACAAACAAATTTAAAATTATTAAGGCACTATTAAAATACCAATACAGGCACCAGAAAACTAATTTCTCTTGGAAAATGAAGGTCATATTTTTTGTTTTTATCTTGAGGTGGGATACTTCAGGCTTGCAGCAATGCATGGTATTTTTATGGGAAACAGGTGGCAGTCTTTTTTGCAGACAAGGGCACTTCCCAGCAATTGGTAGCAAAAAGAGGAGTTATGAAGCCTTGCTGCTGGCCGGCTTTGCCATTTCCAGTGCTTGCATCTTAAGACATAAAAACATCAGGGATAACTTAATCATAAAGAGCAAGTTTGAATGTATACATCAGGCACAGGCACAGGCAGGATCAAGCAACTAGTAGTGGATGTAACTCAGCAACCAAGGGCTGATGGCTTCATTTCTGAACAAGCTAACGAGGCAAATGAAAATGCTCTAACTTTTATGGGAGGATTTCCTGCTTTGTTCTTTAAAGAAATGCCAGCCCTCCACTCCTGCAGGGAGTGCAGGCTGGGGTGGGACAGATGTCTGAGCATTTCAAGAGAATGACAGAAAATGTTGAAGTGCTACCTGAACACCTCACTCCCTGAGCGATGAGACCCCACATGAAGTTGGCGCAGTACTCACACCAGTGCGGACCTCGAAACGTATGGACCTGTAATACAAATGGGGGTGGGGGAAAGAAATGGGGTCACTGGAAGGCAGATGGTCTGACAGATGGAGCAACTGAAATGGATAAACAACAGAAGACTCAGTAGGAGTAAATCTTTAACACATAGTGCCCACATCCTTCCAACGTCTAGATGAAATAAACCATGGGAACAGAAATTTGCTTTGATCTTGAAGTTTATCTTTCAATAGGCTTAACATAGCAGAGAACCAGGCTGTGGATGACACTGAAAACAAATAATTTTTGCCTGCTGACATTCTAGCTATAGCAGAGGGGAGGAAAGCAGGACAAAAAAAGTAAAACTAATAATTCAAATAACTGTAGATGAAAGCAACCTTCCCCAGTCTAGTAAGTAATTTGAACTCACATAGGGAAAAGATGTCAATAGAGTCTTTTTCAGCAGATCAAACTTCATTTTGCTATAGTCCACACACAAGTAAATAAAGAAGAATGAAATGATTTGTGTGCTGACAGAGTCCACATCTCCCCAGCCACATTTTGCACACCACTGCTGCTTCCGCCACTGCTTTTCCAAAGGCTACAGCAGAAGATCTTTTTATTTAAGATGTGTATTCTGGTAAAGTAAGCATTTAATTTTCATTGAAATGAAGAGTAAATAGTGAGGTCTATGCCCCTGTGAATGGGCATGGTATGAGCTAGTTCTGGCCAGAGACTTAATTGAGCTTAACAAAACATAAATCATGCACACTCTGGCTGCTAATACATCCTTTCCTTCTCTCTGCTCTTGTTTACCCATTGGGTGGATGGCTGAAAGGCCACTTCCACCCCTGGGATGGGAAAAGCTGCTCTTTGCTTTTCATAGAGTGAAAAAACAGTCATTGGCCTTTTTCAGATAAACTGTAAAGTTTTAGGGCAAGCATTTTGCATGCTAATGTTTTTGCCTCATTTGTCTGCAGGATCACACCGACACAAGCCTGTACTCTTGAGTCCAGAAAGATGAAATATCGTGATTTTAATACAGATTTCTCTTCCTGACTTTGAGATAAAAATGTGAGCCTGACTGTAAATGGCTCCTAACCAACTACTCACAGTTAAATAATTGTGTTAATAAACTTAAAGCAATAGTAGCTCTTCCTCCCTTTTGACAGTGAAAGATCAAAACTGGAATTTTGGACTTGTTTTGACATGAAATTTTACCTCTCAGAAAAACATGTGTCTCTGTGAAACAAAACTTTGCAATACAGTTTGAGATAGATATATTAATAGATATAGCCCCACACTTCTTTCCCATTTAATTTAATTTCATTTTGCAGAGTGGGTAGCATGAATTTCAGACATGGCTTTTTGCGGGGGTAAATGGCTGTATGTAACAGCTGATGACCTGAGTTTCAGTCACATGCACTATGTGACCTTCAGCGGATACAAAAATACAGATAAAACTAATTATGCCTGTATCTTTATCATTTGTAGACTGAAAGCCACATAATTAGTAGGTCTGCACCTGCACTTAATTGTGGGTGAAAATCATCTGCTGTGGGAAGATAACTAGCTGTGTCTTCTGCTTTGCAGCAGTTTACAAAAGCTAACCTTGTGGGAAGGGGTTGTAAGAACTCAGCCAGGACTTTTAAAAATGCACCATTTCACAAATAAAGTCCATTGCAGTTGCTAGGATATTTGGGGCCTACTTGCTCACTTTACATAAAGCTTATTTCAACTGATCTGGCTGAGTCTTATTTTGAAAATGGCAGCTGATTATTCCTTGATCTTTCCTGCCATTAATTGGAAAGTCATCAATGCTGACTGAGGGCTCCAATTCAGAAGTGCTGACAGCACATCCTTCCCTTGTTCCATTCAGCTTGGTGGCCCTCAAAGGTTGAGTTCTCTTTATTCATTCACTTCAATTTTTCACGGATCCGCATTTTAGCTCAAATGGCAAGCCTCCAGCTGAAATACTCTGTGAAAAGCTAGTCTTGTGGTTTCTGGCCAAGTTGAAACAGGGAAACTAACTGAAAAAAGAGAGAACTTCAAAAGTTTCTAGATGAAGGTGCAAAAATTCCCTTAAGATGCAGTTTTGAACTAAGTCTCTTACGGCTTGTCATTAATTTTAAAGAAATAACGGAGGAAGCCTGTTTTTAGGAACACAATATTTTTGAATGGTAAATGGTAAAATGGGAATTTTCCCTGCAAGATTGGCCTCTTCTCTGTTTCAGACAGGAAAGATAACAGCAAGTCACAGATTTTTGAGACAGCGTTTTAGTTTTTGCCCCATCCTTTGGGCATAGATTTTTTGGAACTATGATCTAGAACTATTTATTCCTGGTTCCTACCCTGTCCTGAAGTCTCAGTAGACCTCTCTGTGTACACACAGCATAAATGTAGCTGTCTGAGCTACAGCTGACACATAATTCAAACGTTTAAAAAGAATTTAGAGGGAACTACTTCTTAAAATAAGCAACCCCCTGATGTTTCAGACTACACACTGTACTTTTCTTGTTCAGTCTTTCATCCTCTTCCAATGAAAATTCTCTTCTTACATTCACTGTCTCTTCTCTGCTGGACTATTTTACACAACACTACCCTGCATATCTCTTCTTATTGCCCTCCTGTTCGCCTTCCCCTTCGCCCCCTGGTCCCCTTGCTTTCAAATGACAGCATTCCCCCTGCAGGTGCTACCTTATTCACTTCCAGCTTGTGTCTGAGTCATCTCAGAGGGGGAAACTCAGACCAAAGTTAAGGAATGCCAGTACAGTGGCAAACCAAAATAATGCTGTGAGCAATACTGCAGAAATGAACAAAAACAATTGTATTTAATTGAAATGCTCTTTTTTTTTTTTTTAATTGACATTATACAATGTTGTTTCTGAGACAATTTTTGTTTTATGCGACTTGGTCTGGAGACTTTTCTATTTGCTTTCCAAGAAAATAAGCTTTTTTCAGACTTTTGCCTGAATACAGACACATTTAGACTCTTTTGTGGACTCCTGCTGAACCTGAGCCATTTGAAGGGAAGAAAAGCTGACTCTGCTGTTATTTTTGTTTAAATGAATGCACATAATCTTTGTGATACCTGTAAAAAATGTTTCCCTCAAACCCTTTGTCTCTCAGAAGCAGTATTATCTGCAGTGCTTAACACAAGAAGAAATTAATCCCAGAGACCCCTCTTTCCCAGCAGATCTCCTGACTTGTCTGTAATCAGCTGCCTTTACTCCACTAGCCCACCTGCAAACAGGATTTGCCCATGCCGTGGTGGCAAACAGGCACAGTATTGTGGTAAATGCACATTATTCAGCCGTATTTGCTCACTTAAAGCAGCACAGAAGCCCTCTCATGAATTCCCAGCCTAGAAAAAAAGTGTGGAGCATCCTCAAACTCCATGCTTCTGCCCTCAGGCAGGAGGTTGATCTCACCACCAGCTGGGACCACACTGAAGTTGGCAGGTAAAGCACATTCGAAAGAGGCTGCTGGATCCGAACAGGAACAAGACGCTAGAGGACTTTGGGATCCAGTTAGGCTGACACCCACTTAGCTAGAGAAATACCTCTGTGTTTTTCTAAACAGAGCTTTGGAGATTTATTCTCTTTCCTGAGTTATGGTATGTCTACACTGGCTTAGGCAAAGTTGTCCCGCCAGACAGACGCCAGCTCCAAACCTAAATTCATGTGACTGCATGGTGTGCTCAAGATGAACACAGCTTAACAAATCAGCCTAAAGATTAACTAAATCTTTTTTTGTCCACCTGTCTTGAGTGTCTTGAAATTTGGAAGAGAGTTTGAATGAGAAAGCATGGATGCTTGGAAAAGTATAAACCTGGTGCCCTCATGCTCCAAACTTCAGTGCCGCTGTTTAATTTTTGTATTAGCTTGGCAAGGATGGAGGAAGAGCTGTCCTTGCTCTGAATTTGTGCCTTGAGCCTATTTCTTCCTTTTGTGCCTTCTCTCTTGCAATAAGTAAGATCTTTGGTATAAGACATACAAAAATCCCATCAGCTTTGCTAGAAATATGCCCTTCATTTTTTAGATTTTTCATGGTTAAAGGACAAAAGCTAAAGAGTGCCTGTTTGTTCACGAAGAATTGCTTATGACAAGATTATGAGGGACACTGTGACACATAACCTTTATCCCTAGAAACTGAGATAAATGATATAATGCACATCAGTATTCACCTAAAAATGGGGAAGACAACTTTTTGAATGTCTTCAAAATAGCATTGTCCTTCAGATAAACCCCATATCATCATAGCCTGAGTGCTGTCAAAAGCCATCAAGCATCTTGCCCCAAGACCCATAAAGCCATTCTTTCTTTTTTAAATGATTTCTTAACCCTTTTATGTAATTAATATGGACTATATTAAAGATATTAGCCTTGAGCCATGTTTTAAATTTAAATGTTCTGTTCTGAATATACTATCCACATTTTTTGTTCAACAACTGGACATGCTATAATATATTCCTTTGGAAAAGTAACTGTATTTTCATAGTGAACATATTTGTCCATTAAACAAATGTAACACTTTTGATTGACCTTTCTGGACAATTATTTTTAAAATGTTTGTTCCCTAGGGTCTGTTTTTGCCTTTACTAGGATAGAACAATTATTTTCTGCTGTCAAGTCTTTGAATACATATCTATTTTAATCATGTGGCTTTCCAGTTAAACTATGAGTCTTTTGAAACAGAAAGGAACAGAAACTGTACAACAGCTAGATTGTGCAAACGCAAAGTTAACTGGGCACAGGTCCAATTATAAATCAAAGCCAAAACAGGGGAAATTTTGAAGAGGAAAGAATGCATGGGTCAGAGTGGAAAGAAGTCTCAGTCATGAGAAAATATTTTCTAGTTAAACTAAAATAGTTTTGATATTAAAATGATAATGAGGACAAAACCCAGAAAGAATGAAAGTTGGCTTAATCAAGCAAGAAAACACAGACTGTTTCCCCTATTTCCTTCAGTGCTGATCAGAGAGATAAATATCGACTTTTCTTTAGACTGGGTCAAGGAAGGGGAATGAGAAAAGGGATGCCATTATTTGCTTTGTTCACTAATATTAAATTATTGATTTGCCAACAACAGCAGAAGCGCTGCAGAGGTTAGCAATGTCTGCACAGCAGAGTATGTAAAAAAATAAGAAGTGAAACTTTTTTGTTAAGTGAAATGGTTTTGATCACTGCTTCTCCTTTTTTGACAGGCCCTAGATGAATATCAGAAAATTCTTGCTCTGCTAATGAGTTGAGCTATTCTGACAGTGACCGAGATCAGCATCCTCAAGGAGCATTAACTAAACTGATTCAAAGCTGAGATATGTTCCTTTCTTGTCTTGTTACTGCCTCTTATTCTTGATGCCCATCCCGATAAGCATCAAAATACAATTTGACAGCATTAGCTACGGTAACTGGCTGGCATGCTCTGAAACCAGCACAGTCCTTTTGGCAAAACATTTTAATACAAGATGCCTGGAAGGTCTGTTTCCAAAGCGGAGTCACTTCCCTGCTGCAGTCTGCCAGAGACAGCACTCGGGAAAAGAATCCCTAAGAATCTGATTTTGTACCTATAGACAGCAGAGAGATGATCCATTTAAACATCCCTGTGTTTGACCAGTGATTTGTTTTAGTTTGACAAGCAAACACAAGCTCAGATCCTATAGCTCAGTGGGGCTCTGAGAACATTTCCTTAGCATATGGTGGGGGAACAAAAGCTGGGAGACAATAACCACCACCGTGCTTTGCTTTATTGTTAGGAGCACACGAGCTCTCAACTTCTTCTGAAATCAGAAATGGTGCAAAATGTTTGCTGGTAAAATCCTACTGGCTTCTGATAATAGCTGGATTTCGAAAAGGGACCTTTTTCTTATTTAAAAGTAGATACACTTAAGATGAAGACAATAAATATGAAGTACTTTGTTTCTGAATAAAAAAGAAAACTGCTTCTGTGAAAAAGAGTTAAATTGCCAGTCAAGTAGTACAGTTAGCAGGAAAACCATTATTTGGATTAAGAGCCTATACAACAGCATACTAAGAAATCAGTTAAGGGAATTTAAAGTAGAAAGAAAAATTAATTTTTCAACACTTTTCTTAGATCTAGTATAAATAGGTGCATGCAAACCTCATCACAACAAAAAATAAAATGTGAGGCATCTCAACAGGACTTTTCATCTGAAAAAAATAGCAAGCTGTGCTTACCTTAAAATTGTGTGCTTTTTCATAGTTGAAATGGTTGTCGTTCTGAGTTAAGGCTGCTCTTCTGACCAGGGAGGTGATCTGTGAATAGGCAAAGAGTTTCAGAGGTTGCCACAAAAGTGCCCCCTTGACTCCCACCTTCACCCCCAGGGCCACAGCCAGGAGCTCTTGGCGCTTCCTTCCTCGCTTTGACTTGTGAACAACAGCACAGTTTTTCTCATTTTCCAGCCACAGGTCCTCTGAGAACATAGCGCTGGGATCCCAAATCTTTTCCCTGTCCTCCTCGGCGCCGGGGAGCCTGACTGTAGTCAGCACGGTACAGTTTGTCCAACTGCTTCTGATGTTAGACAGCAGATTTGAAGCAGCTGCAGCCCATTCTGCTGAGACCTCTGGCATGTGACTTGAATGGGCCGTCTTGTGGGACGGAAGGAGCTTCTGCATCTGAATAAGTAACGGCCTGTGCCGTGCAGTTTCTTGAGGCAGATGTGTGCCTCGAACAATAGCACGAATTCATACACTGAGCAGCCTCCCCCACTGTGCTCCCCGAGTGGGGGTCTCCAGATAGGTGCTGCTGAAATACCGCCTGGGGGGCACACAGCTTTACAGCTTCACCCCCAAAGGCATTTCCAGGGACAGATCTCTTCAACTCTGCAGTGTGTTAAAAAATGAACAAACAAACAAAAAGCCCCTGGAAAGCCCACACAACCGAATCCAATGCTGCATCCAATTACACTCAGACTCAGAGACTTATCAACCAGCAGTCTGCATACTAGCAGATTAAGCCCTTAAAACCATGATGATTGTTTAATCTTAGAGGGCAAAAAATCTTTCTCTCCCTCTTTTTTTTTTTTCCCCCTATCCTGTACAAGGGAAAAAATCCAGCAGCACTCCAAGCATTAATAGCACTTTTATGCCATGGTTTAAACTAAGCATTTTGTCAGTGTGCACTTGGTAGCACTGAGGAAGCTCACTGCCAGGGCAAGCTGAAAGCCCAGCTGGGACTATGCGGGCTTGGAAGCCCTGGAGCCCCGTGCAGCACTCCAGTGAAGGCAGCAGGGGAGCTTCACATGGATGCAGGAGGCCCATATGCACAGCCCTGTTTGCAGAATAGGGTCTTCAGGTGGCAAGAGTGGTTGCCCTTTGCTCTGGTTACCTGCATCTATAGATTTTGAGGGGAATTGTTTTCTAGTTAAAGCCCAGGGACAGGAGGCATGGAGACCCTGACCAGTAGCAGCTTTCAGTGTTACTTTGGACACGTTATCCACTTTTTTACAGGCAGGTAGTTCTGTGTCCCAGGACACAGATGTCTGATACTGAGCATTCACTGAGAAGCACATTCAGTGCCCCCTCCCCACCAGTTTCCTTCCCTCCAGCTCCCCTCTTCTACTCCTTTACTAAGTATTCCAATTCCCCATCCATAAGAGGAGGATAGGAGTTACCTGCTTGGCAGAGCACTGTGAGATTTAAGTCTAATGGTGTGCCTAATGCTCAGAGTGCTGGGATAGAGCAGAGTGGGAGTGCCAGTGCTACTGGGAAAACTGCCTGTTTGAACTGGAGACACTAAAGACCACATCAGCCTTTTAGAGTCTGCCCCACTTCAACGAACCCAGAAAATACGTGAAATTGAAGTATTTAATTAATTTATATTAACTTGTGAAGTTGACCTTGCATCTATTTTTTTCAGTCTGCTTTTACCTCAGGCTGAAAAGTCAGAAGGTTCATCTAATTCACTTACTAACCCCTCCACCACACAGACTGCCTGCGCTTAGTAAAAGTGATGCTCTGCTGATTTGAAAGCCCATGGGGACAGATGGTTTTCCATCAGTAACATCAGGCTGTGCAATTTAAGAGAGTACCCTATTTAGGGTTTTCAAGAAGTTGTGCAACCTGCAAAATCAGCTTCTCACTCATAAAACCACGCACTTACTTCTATGTATAGCACATTTAATTCTTTTATTTTTCAGGTAACTCACAACAGCACTTTTTACATGCTCCCATACTTCAAAGCTTCCACTCCCCAGAAGGGAGGACTTCCACCCAAACCCTCTGCTCCCTGAGCAGTTGCTGCCCATTCAGCCTTTCCCCAGGGCTTCGCACTGTTACCTGGCCACTGGTGACAACTGGCTGTGGATGCATGCATGAACATTGCTCTGCCTGCAGGAAATCCCTGCTGCTCTTCCATATGTCCCCTCGTAGCGAGTCCCAGTTTCTGCTAGCTCGGGACCTTTATCTGCCTGCCAGCAGATAAGGCAGACTATAGCTGCCCAGCTCTTTCTCCATGTGTTTCAGGAGGTAAAAAGTACTGCTTTTTGCCAGCAGCAATGGCATCAGTTTGGGCCATCACAAAGGAAACCTTGGAGTTGCTCGAAGTTCTTATCACATTTCAGTTTCTTTCCTCAATGCCATTTAAAATGTATTTATATGTATCAGAAAGAAAACGCTCCAAATTAGCTCTGGGTTGTCAGACACCTCTGAAACTACAGCATCGAAATCCCCCACATATACATAAGCTACTTTTTCTCTAACTTCCAGCATAACACATCCAAAGTCAGAGAGAGGTCGGTTTCCTAATAATGCTCTAGTATTTGCATTTATGTCGCTAGACTGATAAAAATCCCATTATATAACCAATATTTTTTACATAACATGGCAGATTTGATACTCAAGTGACAGGCTTATGATGATACATCTTAGAATTTCAATTTATTAAACTATTTTTGGAATATCAGAGTGTCATCCTGGGATCAGACATACAGACATATTTAATGGAAACTCTGAGTGTTTGCACAGAAGCATTAGACTTAATAGACTTGAGGGAGGAAAACTCAGCCAAACCGGTTCATATGACTAAGGCAGAGCAGTATTTACTGTTTATCATATATAAATTTTATTTATCCCCTGGGTATCTGCCTTGCTTGGGCCATGTTTAGACAGTTGTTCAGGGGGATCTGTTGCAGACACAGGATGTGCACAGAAGGCCAGCAGTGACTGTGTCCTCTTAAGGAGCTTAACCAAAGCCCCGACAGGTTTGGTGTCTAAATGGTGCTGCAAACCTCAGACAAGCTGGACCACACATACAACCACTTCCTTCTCTAAATACAATGCAAACTTCAGCAATGATGAATTCTCAGCTGTAATCAGTTCCTGATACCACAGGCTCAACCCAGTGCTCTTCTTTTATCTGCTTTCTTTCTCCTAATACAAAATTGGCTGCACATGGTGTCAACTCATTCAAAGAGCATATCTTGACCAACTTAGTGAGTTAGCCTGCAGCTAAAGAGGAGAAGGCCAGTGACTAAGAATGTTATTGCTGGTTGTCACTGAATGTGAAGCCAGTGAAGGCTGGAAGGCGAATATGGGTTATCTGTGTTTTCAGACCACAGAATTTCTGCCTAACATATCGTTTTAGTTTACTAGTCTCTTTGTAAAACAGATGTGCTGTATAGGAAATTGGGCATTTAGAGACAAATAAATATCACTGAACCAGAATAATAAAGTTAAGGGGCGGAGCAGGAGGGAAGAGGGCAACAACTCAGCTGTTGCACCATTTCCAGCGTGCCTCCGCAGCATGAGCTGAACCACACCATTGTCTCTCCCCCCAGATACTGGCGTCTTGTTTGCTAACAAAGGCCTTGGGCACAGGAAAGAACAAATTGAAGTATGAAAAGCTTTGGTTTTGTACATGTGGTATAATTTCTCTTGCAGTTGTGTGGGCAGTGCAGAGGATTTGCTGGAAGCAAGCGGTGGGAGAACTCTGCCTGCTGCTCTGCTTGTTTGTGCCAGCTCCAACGTGGTGGGAAGAGACACTGTGGGAGTGGTGGCTCCTCTCCCTGAGTTGCCACCATGCCTGACTGTGGCTGGCAGGGAGGGGAGATCAGGCAGCACATCCTTGGCTTGCTGCTCTGCTTGCAGAAGGACACAGCTGTGGGAGGGGAAAGGAAGAGCACGGGCATGTCTCTTTGGATGACACCACAAGTGAAACGGAGATTTCCCCATGATGAGGAACTGTGACAAATCCATGACTGATCTCTAACTAAATACACTTAACTCTGCACATAGATACAGTCATAGGTCAAAGAGAGGCCTGTTTCCTTGCAGGCACGGCACACTGGGTTATCTGCCAGACAGATTATGTTTGCTCAATCGCAAACACGTGGTGGAGATGACACACGGAGCAGGAATCTTGCAGCTATTGGGTTTTTCCTAGTTTTCTCCCACGGAGCTCTTCCCACGATGTGCTCAGAACACGTCAAAGAAACCGTCTCTTAGCAAGACACAGGGCACAGAGGGGAAATGGTGCTGGAGGCAGTCAGCCAAAGGCCTTTGCCATATCACAACACCACCAGTCCATGCCTCCCACTGCCATGGCACTGTGAGCTGCCATTAAAAGGCTTCTGTGCTGCTGAAACAGTGGGAGGAAACAAGCTCCAAGCAGAAAACATGCTGAACACAAAGCCAAGCACAATGCATGAGGAGTGGTGTTTGCCAACCTGATCTCACAAAACCCACTTTCCTAAGAAACCCTCTCTTCCACAGGAAGCCTCCCAGTGTCAATTAAGTGAACAGAGGTTGCAGAGGTGAGCAAGGCCAGGAAGATCCACAACACGTGGCCAGGGGCTAGGGGAGAAATCGGATTGCACAGCTACTGGGCTGCTGCTGCTCTCTGGTTTGCCTCTTCCCCACCCCAACCCAACAGTCTCTTGTTTACAGCACAAAACTTCCTTTTGAGGTGAATTGTCATTCAGTAAACTGGACACTGTTAATAAATAAATAAAAAAAGAACCGCAGGTGTTTTTTTTAAGGGTTAATATTTATCTATAGTTTTGCTTTTTGCTACTTGGAATTTCATCTTTCTTTTTTTTTTTGATAACCACCTGTTTCTCTGAAAATTACGACTGAGCAGCTGTCAACAACATGTATAAGTGTGTAGACAGCAGACTTATCTGCACTGGGCTCCTCTTCTGGAGAGCCTGGTTGCACTTCTATCACCACCATTCACACCTACCTTTTGCAGATAATCCACAGCAAAAGAAACTGTTTATTTAGGAAGACTTCCGAAGTACATGCTCTAATGTTAAAGTTATTAAAATTGTAATATTTACACCTCTCCTAAACTGATGTGATTAATTATTTATTAGCATCTCAGCAACCAGCTGTCATTTATATGCACTTATTTCTGACCATGTGTGTATTCAGTCCATTCCTCCACAGATAAAAATATAATTTACCTGCAGCAAATGGAAATATAATCTCCCTTAAATGCCAGATCTCCTTTCTAAATCCTCCTCAAACAGATTTTTCTGTATGCAGCATGATTATTTTTCTCAAAACAATGTAGTGAACCAAACAATAAAACAGCCAAAGGTGAAATAGTGTACAATCAGGAAGGCACTAGTGAGACTATTATTAAAAATAATAGTTGCTTTAAGCCTCTTATGGTGTATAAATATAATAAACTATTGTCTATTTTGGAACAACCACTGGAGTTCAAATTAAGTTGTATGCAATTACATAGTCATCTTCAATTAAAAAATAGTGAGTGGATTAAAAGATTCTATGTTGTCAGGCAATTCTACCACTTAATGCATTAATTTGTGTATTTCCTATCCACCTTTGTATTCAATATGTCTGAAATAGTATTTTGATTTCTTATTTTCGTCAACTATAATAACTAGGCATTGTGTTATAAATACAATGTCAGTATTATGGAAGAAGTAGTGCAGAAATGAGGAAAGGATCTAGGCACAGTATGAACTACTACAGCAATTCCCTCAAATAACCCTGTAGAGATTAACATGGTAACAGCAGGTCTAGCCTATTTATTGTCTCGACTTCCTTTCCTCCCACTCTCTCCTTTATCCTTCCCAATCCATCTCCATACTTGTCAAGGTTATTAATGACATTTTCCTGGCCAAGTTCATGATCCTCTCCTCTGTGCTTAATATTCATGACCAAAATGGTAGCAGAGGGATGAGAGAGAAGAGGCATGAGGACTAAGTGGGGCAGATGAGAGCAGAACTGCACACCATGGCCACTGCTGCTGCTGTGCTGGGAGAGGAACACCAGGTCCCCACAGAACACCAGCCCCTACAGGGCTGCCATGAGCTGCTTCATCTGCAAAGAGGGCTTGCTCAGGGAAACAGCACTGGATCAATTTCTGAATACCTCTTGTTCCCTATGGGGATACAACACATGTAACTGACTGAATTTTCCTGCCTGCAGCGTCTGTCAGGGAGTTATCACACGTAGTTTAGATCAATGTGTATCCATGATAACATCTGGCCTGCAGGCAAATGAAAATTAAAGCATGATATTTTTCCTGATACTTGCAAAATATTGGCAGTGATCCTGTTATTTTGTCAATGACGATGGCATTTTTTTGACAACAGAACTAACATAGTATTTTTCTAACAAATAGACATTTAAAGAAGAGGATGGATGGATGGATGGATGGATGGACGGACGGATGGATGCACAGCAGGTGTCTAATCTAAAACAGTAATATGTTCTTGCTGTACAAACAAAGGAGAAAAACAGAAACCTCCAGACAGTGATTCATCCTCTTCTATGAGAGGTCAAGTCTAAAATGGATGAGCTTGAATTGCCTTCTTGCAGGTCATTTATGGATCATACAGGAAAACTCGATGGCTCTGGTAGAAACAGAAGCTTTACTATAAGATATTCAAAATTAGGTAAAATCAATATCTCTCTGTACTATTTTCTGTATCTATTCTTCTGTTAGCTGTTCAATTTCAGAATAAATTAAGTAAGGAATAGTTTATTTTATCAGCCTCAACCATATCTATAAGTAATTATAGATTAACAACTGTACTTTGTTTTGGTTATCAATACTCCCCATACTTCAGACTGGCTAAGACTCATGCTCTGGAAACATGGAATATTCAGCTTACTACATCATTTGTTACACAGCTGCATGCAACTTCATAGGTTTTTCTGGGCTCATTGAGTGAACTTTTTCAAGAATTGTAACTATAGAAGGAAGAGTCTATATTAATACAGATTTCTCACACTGACTATGTAGGTAGCCAGTATTTTGACATCTCACCCACAGAGGAAATAGCCTAACAACATAATGAGCTTAATATGACATACAATGGCCTCAATGAGTTAAGAAGGGAAGTGACTCATGCTGTCTACAATATATGGGACTATTAGTCAAGAGATGGGGATTTAAAAAAATAACCTAAACATTACAGTTTTTATCCAGATCCCCAGTGGATGCTGGCTCAGCACCATGTAAGCTATACACCTATACAACCTGTTCATATTTTTACATTTTCACCATGAAGTTCTTGCTTTCTGAAGAAACAGTTCTTTGTTTAGGAAAGCCAGCTTGCCATTGATTAAAACCATCACTGCCCTGCAAGGAGACTGCAGAGCTTGAACCAGAGCCAAACCCACTGGGCTACCACAAAGAAGTGGAGAAGTTAACGCTCTTACTTCCCTGTCTGGGGAGAGGTAGGGAGACGAGACTGTCAGTTCTGAGAAAGACGACTCCTGTGAGTGCGGTGCAGTGCCCTGGAAAGGATGTGGTAAGTGGAAAAGGAAAAGATGGCAAAAGGTCTGGAGAAGCCACCGGCAATAGCAGACCTGCCCTTGGGGCTTCTAGGCTTGCTCATGTGGGGTTGTCCTTAACCATAACTGCTTAATGGAGCTAGCTAGATGTCATGCTCAAACACAGGGTTAGACTGAGGACCATGTTTTGTGAAACTGCGTTAAGTCTGTGTAATATCAGCTTTTCAATAAGTCCCAGCGCTATACAGACACTATGTTTGACCTTATGCCTCGTTATACTCCCAAATGTACACACAGCACCCTACAGAAACACCTACACCCTCACTTTTGGTATAATTCTCATTTCTCTGTCTCAAACACTACTACACCCTACAGTCAGGTGTTATCCCAAAGAAACACAATAACTGTCTATCTTCTCCATACACAGTGAAACCTAACACAACAAAAATAAACACAATACAAAAAACAGAAGTTAGAAAGTTCTTCTGTTTCTCATTTTGATTTCTGATACTATATGTTAGTAACAGCAAAATTCTCCCGGAGCGTGATCAACTCAGCCTTTCAGCACATGCTCTGGACTGAAACTTACACACTGCAGTCAGAGTGCCTGTTCATATAGAGAAGAAAAAATCTGCCCCTCCTGGGATTATGATAAAATGTGGAGAAAAACAGGCTTCATGAAAGTTTCCCAGAAACAACAGTTGGACAGCAATGGTATTTATGTCCGGAGCCACTAACCGCTCGCCAGAGCCAGCAGATCTCTGGAGGAGCTGTAAAGCAATGCTGACGGGGCTGCCAGAATGCAAAGTATGCTGTGGCAGTCCCAGGAACCAACAGCAGCGCCCCAAGTTTTGCCCTAGCTTAAGAAAGCTTAAAACAAGAGACTTTATTGTGGGTTAAATAGAGATTTATGCAGCCTGAAAGGGGACAAATAATTTGTGAACCAGTGATTCATGAACTGGTGATTATATTGTCTAAAAAACTGGCAATCTGTAAAATTCTTCCTGGACGGTAACAGGTCAGGAATGGATTCTCAATGGTGTGATGCTCTGTTCATGTAGCACTCACAGGGAGATGGGAATGATAAGCAATTTGCGGGGGAGACAGTGCCAACATCAGCATCAAGTGGCAAACAGCATTTTTCTCTAGTTTTGGTGGTTTCTTGGTGGTGTGAAGGAACTCTAAAGCTTCAGTCTCAAACTTAATTCACATGATTGAATTACACTGCTGCTCAGCAGTCCTGGCACCTTCAGATAAACTACACAGTACAATGACCTAGAAATGCAGTCATGTGTTTTCCATCATTAGTAATATTTCTGTCCCCTTTTACTTCCGCATCTTGTGACTTTTTCCCATTAAAAAAGCACAAACTCAGTAGACAATGTAAGGTGAAAGGACTTATTCATGCCGTTTAGGAAACAAAGTAGGCAGTTAGCAAATAAGAACACAACATGTTTTCAGGTTGAAAGAATACTTTTAAACAAGCCTGAACCAACAGCCCTTAACCAGAAAAAAAGAGAGAAATGCTAGTTTTATAAAAATGCTGTGCTTTATGACTGTGAATCTTTATTTCAGTATCCTTTATCAATTGCATTGCAGAAAAATAAAGAGGGCAATAGGGAACCATTGTCCACATGCATAAGTGAAACTGTGGCTTGGAGAAGATCACTGTTCTTGGTGATGGCCCAGCCATGGCTGTCTGAGAGCTTGTCTGAGCTCACTTGTACATCCATGAATGTCCTAGGACATGTTCCCCTGAGACAGGAGCACACAGTGTTTACAGCTTACCTGTTTGTGAAATATGTGCTTCTGTCCCATCACCTTTAAGGAATGTCATTAACCCTGGTAGTGACAGTGTCAAATCCCAGCTGTCATCCCAAAAGAAGTGGTAAGGCTGTATGGTCCCTGGTATAGCGCTGGCTTCAAAATGTGTGTTTGCTTAGAAACAGGGAAGGAATTAATGCAGAAAAAAGTGATGTGGGGTTAAAGAAAAGACAGAAGGCTCTGAACTCAGCCAGGTTCACTTACCTATTTCATTATATGCCTGGACTTTACCCCAGGAATGTATTACACTTCTCCTTGTTATATAAGAAGCGTTCCTACAGCTTACACTCGTATCAGTTTCTGTTCTGAAAAGGACCCAGCACAGAAGAGCTGGGACATGACTGGCACCACCTATGGCAAAGTAGAAAGGCATCTGCAGGAATGGGCAATTTCATGCTATGGGATATGTACCCTCCTCCAGCTCCTTCCAGCTCACCTTGCAGAAAAAGCCGCTCTAAGCACAACCAACTTCCTCTTCTCAGAGATGAGATTTTGAGCACCTTGGCCCCCGTTCAGCTTCCCTTTTCTCACAAAGCAGCAAGGGAACTCCTGTGTGCCACAGACTGCACATGAAAAGCACGGTTCACTGTGCTTTTAGAAGAGCATGTTATAGGACATGCAAACCACTTGAAATCACACTCTTTGAACTTGCATAAAGTACCAGAATGTATCCAAGCTGTTTTATTTTCCCTTCAAAATAATTGTTTTGTGTCATGTTTGCTTTGCCCTCTGCTTGAAGCTGGCTTTGTTACTCCATTACTCTGTGGGTAAGCAGTCGCACAGCTATCCTTGAAAACACATAGGCATTCCCATGGCCACTAGAGAAACACTCCGACAAACGCTGACCCCATTTCTCTGCTGGTGAATGAACACACAAAGGCTGTATAATCCTAGTTTTATTTTTCTGTACAGGTGTCATTTGACCCTGATAGCCTTATAACCCCCTTTGACCTGCAGCCCGCTGCCCTCTGGTATGAAGCAGAGGCTTTTGTTCCTGATGGCACACCGTGCACAGCTGCTTCCATCATTGTCTGGAGAGGGACAGATGGCTGCTCTCAGCACAAAAAGGAGATTAAAAAAACCTGAGGGAATGACATCAATCTTCAGCCTGCGATTTAATTCATGGGACCTATGGGGCTACCAGTAGCATGGCCTAACACTCCAGTTGACTCGGCCCACAGACAGGGAAAAAGTTTGCATTTTGCAGACTAAAAGACATTTTTTAAAAAATACACAGTTGCTAACACTCTGATACTTATATTCTTTAACAGTTTTTCGTTAATCTGAATATATACTATCCTATCAGCAGCAGCACTTCTAAAGTACTCTGAAAGCAAGACTGACACTGTAGTCTACTTCTGTCCATGGTTGTAGTTCAACTGCAGTAACTTGGTTTAAAGCTTATTTATTTTGTTTCACTTGTGATGAGGAGTTCATAAAATGTAGCTGGGAAACATAATACAGAGTAAATGATTTTCATCACTAGGTCCAGTCCTGCTATAACACTTAGAAGCTAAAAGATTTAATCCGTGTCTCATAGACCCATTTAAGTCAATTGAACAGAAAAAAACAACAAAAAAACCGCAAAGCATTAGTTCTGGAAGTAGTGAGCTTTGTTGTCACTTTTCTGCCTTGAATTCAGCTCCAGATGTATGAAGTCACTGAATTCTTCTTTTTGTGATTATCACACACAAAAGGTATTTATCTGAATTTATTTATTGCACATTACTTGATTACTGTTTGGGAGATGGGAATTTGGCCTCACTCTATGTGTGGTGCTTGGTACCATCTGCACCAATGTTTTTCTCCAGAGCAGAGATTTTTGCTTTGCAACAGATGTTTCATTGAAGACACTTGTCAAAGTGGCCATGTTAGCTGCTACCAACCTCTTTATGCTACTGGCAGGCACTACATGTGCAGGAATGCTGCTACATGAAGGTGAAGCCATTCCACAAAGAACATAAAGAATAAAAAGCTCCTTCCAGCTTCCAGGTGGTTTTTTTTTTTTTTTTTGGTGTTTGTTTGTTTGTTTTTGTTTTTCCCTGAAAGGAAAGAAAGCAAGCAATTTCTTCTCTCCTTGAGTATCTGGGAACATCAGAGATGTACTCCTTCGTGCAGCCTGAGCTGGGGCTGGGACCCACCACCTGACAGTACCCTGGCACAGCTCCTGCTTCAGCCCCAGAATCAGGCTCAGGCCTGAGGATGGTTTTGCTCCTAAGTGCTGCTCAGCATCTGTGGGAGACGTCACTGTCTGTTTGTGGTTCTGCCCAAAGAACCAAGCAGAGCCTTTCCTTGCATGTAACCACTCAGAGTAAGGTTCAGGTTATTCCCTTGGGCACAGCTGTACAAACCAGCTCTGTTTGGGAGACTCCTGGAGCAAAGCTGTGGCTTTCAGTATGCTTGCACAGCACTGGCCAGCAGATAGGAGTGCAGAAAACCATGATGCTGATGAGACAAGAGATGTAACAGCTCCCATCCAAACACACTCTGAGTTTTACTGTCAGAAATGCTGATGGCAACACGAGCATAGAATGGAAGGCCTTGAACCAACAGTATGTTACACACCTTTCACTATCATTAATTCAGAGTAGACAGAATTCAGCAAACCACAGAGGTAGACCAGAGGTGATGATTAAGAAGAGTGATGATTCATTTGCTTCATAAAGTACTATCATGTTTTATTTGCTAATCTGAAGAGTAGAACATCTTATCAGCCAGCATTCTTGAACCCGGGGGTGAATTTTTCAGGGAAACAGTTTTTGTTGCAGAATGTGTGACTCATCAGACCAGGGACTTTGCACAGGGAAATTCTGGCCAAGAACCAAATTACATTTTTTTTTTTTATGTGGAAACACTTAGGTTTAAAGTATTTTAAAAACCAATTTTCTGTTTCCGGTTTGAAATGTTTTGCTAAAAACAGTTTATAAAACATTAAAAGTAGTTGGAACAGTTTCAATCAATCAAACTTAAATATTTTTCTGCCTTTATCCTGCCTTCTCAGTGCTCGGTCATGAAAAGATGAGTTTTACTTTTATCGCAAATCAGACAGAAGCAAAAACAAAAGAGCAGAAATTACCCATTACAATCCTACACTACATGCTTTGATAAAATGCTAGTTTCAAAGGTGATCTTCTAATGATGACTGCTAAGTGAGTTGTATTCCCCTGTATCAGCTCAATACAGAGATGCAACGGCTTTACATTAATTTTCTTTTTGTTAATCAGTTGTTCCCCTGGGCTCTTTTAATCTGCTGTGACAGCCTCAATACCACTGAGAATGCCTTTTCTGCTATCATAAACAAAAGGCACATATCTAAACACTTTATAATTTCAAGCAGAAAAGAATCTCATTCTCCTAGTTGAAGAAAGCAGTAACAAAAGGCTCATGTCCTAGAAGGATGTTGTGAATCATGGCCATCTTCTGCTTTCATTTTTGCTCTCTGGGGATTTCCAATGGAAAAATAGACTTAACCCAGCCAGCAAGGTAAGGGGCCACACCACAGCCATGCCTCTGTGAAGGCTGAGGGATGAGAAGTCTCCTGAGGAATGCCTTGGAAAGGCTCTCAGCTGTTTGCAAAGTACCACACTTCAGTCCCTGTGGAGGGGCCAGACACACTTAATATAGAAGCATTAACAAAGAATTTACTCAGCCAGGACCAGACAATGCAGCACTTTAAACTTGGAGTTTACAAAAACCAGAAAAAACTTGCCAGAGCACAAGAAAACTGCAATCAGACTTCACTGCACTGAGACAAAACCATAGCTCCATGCACGTCCCTTTGGGTTTTCACAGCACACTAATTGCTTCCATTTATATTATCAATTTCCGAAGTTTTTTTTTCTACATTAAAAATAACAGCTCATTGGCTCTACATTTGAAAAATAAGCTGAGCACTTTATTGTTCATTCAAACAAACTAAGTTAATTCATCACTTAAATGCATTTTCACTTCATATTTAAGCCATTTAATATTTCAGAAGTTTAACAAGGTTGGTTTACTATTGCTGTAATACAGGGAGATTTCATTAAATGACCTGCCATCTTCTATCAACATCATTATGATTGCATGCTGCCCTTCTTTTGCCGTAATTTATAGCAATTTTTTGCTCCTTGCCAACGTGGGTTCTAGTAATGTCACAGACTGGCATGGATAGCAAGCCAGTTGCTTCCATTTTCCCTGTGCTCAATGTTTCATTTGCATCCCAATTTCACAGCCATCAGTGCTGCATGGCACTTGCAGGGCATCAAACCTGGATACTTTTGTGATGTGTAGAATGAGTTCTTTCCAGCTGGGCTTTTTTTCTGCTTTCTAACTAATCTTCTTCATTAATTCCAGCAGTGGCAAAATGTTGGGAAGACAAAGGTTACCTCTACAGGCAACAATTCACACATCACATCAAGCTTTATAGGTTTAAGCCTTTTAAGCCTTAACAGGCTAAATTTGTTTGCAAACCAACAGGTGCCTTACAACACGTGTGTGCCACTTGCTCCGCAATGCATGAGCCACCGCAGAGGCTCTTGCTCCCACACTGGTTTCTGGCTTGGCTTTCAGGAACCAGCAGCTGGTGGCAGCAATGGGGCAGACTGTGGTGCCAATTAATGCTTCTAGAGGAAACTGCTGCAATTGCCAAGAAGTTGCAAGGTAGAAAAATGAGTGCCCTTACTAGATACCACTACCTAGAAGTGCTGAAGAGGAGCAGAGGGTGCAACAATACCTCTGCTGCAGGCTCGAGTAACACGCCACAGACAAGCCTTGGGACTTGAAGGAGCTGTGACCCTCAAGAGACTTCCAGGTGGCTTCACCACATCACCTGGATTGAGCTACAAGTTATCCAGAACTTGCCTGCACCGCTGACTTCCACATTGCTGCCTCCATCTGCAAGATGCAAACCAACCATTTGTGGGTGAGATAAAGCCCTGCATCTCCAAAGTGCCACAGCTGCCTGGCCTCTGGCAGGGTGGAAACAAGGGGGAATGTCTGTCCCAGGGAGCTCCCAGGACAAAGAACCAACACCTGAAAATAAACAAGTGGTTGTTCTCAGCTAACAAAAAAGCCACTAAAAAGCAATTATAACTGTTTCCCCTGACAACTGTTTGCACTGACAGTGTGATCAATGATGGGTTCAGCAGTGTGAAAAACATACATATTTACTGATAAGGGGAAGAGTTAGGAACCATCCAGGTATCAGTTCTCTACACCCAGCCAATAAGAACCAGGTAATGGGTTTTGGCAGAGTGCAGAGGAAAGGGACGAGGATGGGGAAGCATCACTTCTTAAAACCATAGCAATGCTAAGCACCAAATGAGATCAGAAGAACCTTGGAGATCAGTCAGGGATAACACACATAGCTCCTCAGTTTCACACAGACCAATGTCATAGAAGTTTAACCTACAAGTGAAAAAGAACAGTGGCAACTCTGGCAGATTTTTCCAGATCTGAAAAACATCATCTAAGCAATCAGAAAGCTGTCCTGAGAAGACAGAATAATGTCTAAAACATTCCTTCAAAATTACAATGTCAAAGACAACTTACAACAGCAGCTCTTTTATTTCTTATGTTTGTACAGTAAAATGTTCCACTTGGAAGGAAGAAGAGTTCAGTGAATGCTCAGTCAAGACTCTTCTGCAGTTCAGCACCAGCTCTAAACAGTGATCTCTGCCTTGTCATTTTGACAGACTTCTACTTTGTGTATTTTTCACCTTCTGCTTCCTGCCTTCGTGTAATTGCCTTTCGCAGAGTAGAAAAGGGCCATCCATCCTACTGAACACATCTGGGCCATTATTTTCAATGCAGTTTTACACATGCTGTACACAACATCAATATTCCCATGATTTCCTGTTCACATTCAGCTGAGATGACTCTGGTCCCATAACCACATGAAGCACCGAATGAGAAAAATACTTTCTGAGCTAATTCAGCTTGTAAAGTTCCATTTTTATTTGCTAAGATTTCTGGAATCACTACTACATATTAAGTCATCGCTTAGAGAAAATTATTTTTTGTAGAAGAAAAAGAAAAGAAAGGCCATCTACAGTTATCTTTGTGATAATTCATGCAGTAAATTGAGTGATTAGACTCTCTGCATTTACCGAAGTACTTAGCTGTATGCTTTAGCAATACTGCAGTTTACAGAGATTTATACTTACAGAAGCCCTTTAGGGCAGGATCCCAGAGTAAGAATTCTCCTTTGTTTGGTAAATCTGTACAGTCTCACTAGTTATTGTTAACAAGAAGTGTCATCATATTTACCATCAGCAAATCTTCTAAGTCTGCAAATTACCAAGTAGCTGCACAGATAATTTATAAAAGTCATTACTATTTTAAATTGTCACTACGTGCTAAAACAACCTACAGTGGAGAGCATTGACTCTGACACCCAATTTCCCTCAGTTCATACTTGGGTAAGACTCCAATTGACCGGACAGACTCTTTACTTTTCAGTAGTGTTTATTATTTGTATTGCAACAGCGCACAGAATCTCGAGCCTTTGACCAGGTCAAGGCAACAGTGACGTGGTACAAACACGGAGTCAGAAACGTTCCCTGCCCTGCAGAGCTTACACTCTAGAGAGCTGCCCCACCTTCGGAACAAGCACATTTCTTTTTCACACAAGAAAAAAGCATGAAACGAAACATAACCACAAGAGACTTATGGCTTAAAGAAGAATTTTCAAATATCAGATCAAGGACCCAATAGTGAATTACCAGAGTATTTTAAAAGTGTGATATATGTAATACCCCAAGTAATAAAGTTCCTGTCTCTGCTTAAGTGCTGAATTCCTGACTAAAATGCAAATGAAGAAGAGGACAGAAGTAGAAATCCCATTTTAATTCAAAGGTTGTTCTCCTTGCTGTCCCTGTTGTGCCCAGAATAACCAGATCCCTTATTTCTTCAGGGAATAAAACAGCACAAGTTCAAGAGAGAAACGTGTACAACAATAACCAGTCAATGTATTCAATCTTTATAAGAATCTAGAGTTCTGCCTGATTATTATCATGGGATGTAGATTATTTTATAACCCGATACTGCATTTTGTAATTCCTGACAAACCCCAATCTGCCCAAGAACCCTGCTACTGCAAAACTCAGCAGTCCACTTTGCATACAAAACAAAACTATTTTTAGAAAATCTACTGAAAAATCACAAGTAGTTTAGCTCAAAATGAGCCTCTCTTAGACTTTCCATTAAAATACATCTTTAAAATAACTTTCTAACTTTATAAATAGACTGCAAACTAAAACATTTAGGAGCCAAGAAATACGAAAGCTAAGAACTATCTGAAGAATTCCCCCTGCCCTTCTGGGCGCAACAGAAATCTTACCTACTTACAGACAACATATTTTGTCTAATTTGGTGTGTGTGTATCTATATATACACACACACACAGACATATATATATCTATATATATATATATAGATAGATAGATATATCTGTATGTACTCACAGAGTCTGTCATTCCATGAACATAATAGGAAAAGGCAAACACTAATATAAAGGTGTTGTGGATTAACATGATGATTTATCTTACTGTGAGTGGATTAGATTTGGCTGCAAAGCATGGGGTTTGTTTTCTGTGAAATTTCTTGTATTTCTTCCAAAATTTTAAACTCCAGGGGAAGTGGTGGGCTTTTGATAGAATGAGTTTTCTGGCAAAAAATGGCCCAGTTTCAGGTCTGCTATGCCTGGGGAAGATCTGCCAGCCAGACTGTGGTTTGAGTTCTCTGCTTAATGGCAGACTGCCTAAGGCCCAGGGATCATTAGCTTTCAACATAATTAGCCCATCTATCAGGCAGATTAAACTGAGGCTCAGGACACCCAAACAAATCCAAAGAAGTAGTGAGGTGTGAATGCTGAGGCTGGAGGTGTGATACATATGGTCACTTGGACTCAGTAAAGTTTTTTTTTTTTTCTTTAAAAACCTTTTGACTGAAATATTTCAGGCTCAAATATATCTTTTCTGAAAAACAAAAAAGAAAAAAAAACCCTAAGTATTGCTGGAAAACTTCCAAATATCTCTAACCTGTACTCCTGCTGAAGGAGATAGTGCTTACTGGAAGAACCAGGACTAATTTAATGAGCAGTGGGCCTACTTTTTCAGCAATGAAGATAAAAATAAATATTGAGCAGCTGCCTACTTGACTATGCAGCAGACACAGGCTTTAATCCATTTGATAGACCGTAAATCTGCATGGAAACCAAAGAACAGTGAAAGTATTTTATATTTATGAATCCATTATATGCATGTAATGTAACATTAGCTATTTGTCTTTAGTATGTCTGCATATGTACGTATCTTTTGAAATGCTACACGCATACTATATATGCGTATAATACGCATATCAGTACTGAAAAATCTCTATATCTAAATTTAATTAGTTGTCCATATTTGAAAAATGTATTAAAGACAAAAGAAAGACTTGGCATGTTAACTGGAGCCATGCACAGTAAATACTGCCCTCATATACCCACAGTCTGTCTCCAAACTAGACATTATTGTGCTAAACTGTGTATGGGTAAAAATATAATAATCAGGATGTTTCATCAGAAATATGCAAATATTTAGACTTTTGGATACACAATTTTGGATATTACAGTCCCACACAACTGTATTTTATAGTAGTGGATGTGTAGGGAAAAAGTACAGCATTTAGAAAGACTCACCACATTTTTTTAATGTGGATCTAAGTTCATAGTCAAATCAAAAGAAAGCTTTTTTTTAGCAAAACATGTCATCTTTTCTTCCTGCATACCTTTGAAATGTTATTGTTTAAAAAAAGACTGTGCAAGGAAGCATCCAACTAAAATAGGAATCTCCAGCAGCTGTGTCAGCAAATGTGTTTGGTAAGAACTTAAACTCTCTACCCAAGGAAGATAAATCATCTTTCCCTAAAATGGTACCAGCAATTAGCAGAATTTATTAGAGCTAGTATCCCCTCTAAGCCATCAGGAAGAGCAGTGCCTTACATAATTTAAAACGCCAATGAGGATGTGAATTTTTTTCTCTCATGTAGACTTTACAAGACTCTTCCCTGCTTTATCACCTCCAGGGTAAAAGAACTTCCAAGCCATTTGCTCAGGAGCAAACCTGGAGCACCCACCTGGGGCTCTGCATGCCAGGCTGTAGCTGCCAGCCTTCTCTTCTTGGTGAGGACAGGATGCCCAGAGCACCCAGCATCTGCACTGGGCTTCCTGGGATTCACTTCTACCCAGTGGTTCTCCATCAGCATTGGGAACTTTGCTTCTCCCATTTCCTTCCAACATTTGAACTTGGCAGGCTACAGAAACATCTACTCGGATGGGCTTCTGAGATTGAATGGATTTTGGAGAGTGAATAGCAAGGAAGAGTACCAGGCAAGACTGACCTACCAACATCATATTTTTTTGAATTTTGGTGTTTGATTGATTGGTTTTTTATCTCCCTGAAAATACCATTCCAGCTGTAGGACATGTTTAGACTCTACTGTGTATCACCTACTATGTTTTTGGGTTTTGTAAAACAAGACCTGTCGCAGCTGGGCATGAAAGATAAATTTTTACAAGCAATAGATAAATAAATACAGCCCAGAAAGATTCATTTTACCCGACTTCAGGCAAATCCCAATTGATGACAAGTTTCTAGGAAAAGTAACTCACTTCCTCATTTGTACATAAAGTGCCTAGTACACATCAGTGCTACTAAAGAAAAAATATATTAATAAGAAGAGAAACTAATAACAGTATTCCTCAGGATATCTATGAGATGAGCAGATACTTGCTTCTGGGTGATGGGAAGCAAGTGACAAACTGAGGGTCACAGTGCGCATGGTCTAGGGATAAACCCTCCAGAGCATGTTCTGAAAAATCTGATTCTTTTCTTTTTTTACTACAGTATTCTCACAAAAAAATTTGCTTCTAACAACCATGAAGATGGTTGTTACCCTTAGTGCTTTAATCAGCCATATTATGCTCTTAAAAAACCATCAAACATTCCCTGTGTCATTTGTTTTGTTTGTTTCTTCCCATGACTTCACGGAACAAACCAGTGGCTATTTTTCCATCACACTGACTTGTGCTCAGCAAACAGCTGATTACTCATTGTCACGTATGTAAATCTTTGAAGTGCAAAGCAAAGGAAAGAACATCCCTATTTATTTCTAAAGTGAAATCCCAGCATCCAACAGAATTTTAAAACTGATTTTTCTAGGGCAATACTTCTTTCATCCTCCCAATGCTAAATATTAAATAAGAGAGATCTGTCTTAATTCAAGCTGAGCTCTGACCCTTGAAGTCTTATGATGCTGTGTTTACATGAGCACAGACTATTTTTCTCCAAGCTAGTTCACATCATGCATGTTCCTCTCAAACTCTTCAGAACCCAGAATGTTAATGACCCTCCCTTCCCTCCTGGCTCATCAGGGACTTGGGAAGCTGTGGAGTCTGGATGCTGCACAAGAGTTTTCATCAGAAAGCTGGTATTATTCCTGGTTCGTTGACAAGAGGCTGACTCATTGTATTGATATTTTCTCATTTTTGGTGCCTAATTGGAGTTGCATTTTTTAAAATAAAATTTAATAGGCTATATTATTTTCTATATTTAGATAACAGATCCCATTAGTTTCACCTGCACTTACTCAATACTTGTGCAGAATCTAATTTGTGCACTCAGTCCTCATTAGCCTCTTAACATGTTTGAACTACTTGCCAACACAAAATGAAGGCTTTGGGGAGGGATGAAATCCAGCCTATTGTGCAACTTTCAACCAGTGTCATCACTGCAGTAGACTTCTTTTTTCATTTTTATCACATGCCTTTCACTTCTGTAAATAGCTGGGCAAAGCTGCTTGCCCACAGCCACCCACTCACTCACAGCCATGATTTAATAGTCATCAAAAAGTGGAAACAATTGAAATAGTAGTCAGCTAGAGCTGTGGCATTCAGGGGAACGCAAAGTTTGGAAATTCTTGTTTTTAAACTGAACTGAATCCAGGGAAAGCAGCACATTTAACTATATAACCATGCTGTTTTAGTGGAGCAAAGGTTCTCCAGTGCACTGAGCAAGGCAGGAAACCCACACAAAAGAAAAGATCCTGTAACTAAAACTTCCCCCTTCATGTAAATGCACAGCTGAGGTGTGACCCTCTGTCAGGCATTCCTTATCTTAATTTTGTGACTTCAAAGCTCTTTTAATATTGGCTCTTTAATCTAATTTCTTTGGACTCCTGCAACAATGTGAATCCCTTTCCCAGGCTGAAAGTGTGAGCTGGGGTACCCCGATGACTCCAGCATGGTTAATTGCCCAGACTGGAACAAAGCTTAAAAAAGAAAGGGTGGACATCTGCAGTATGAGCCAGCACAGCTCAGCAAGGAGTAGGTAATAACTTTGTGGATGGGTCAATCATGGGAAGAGCATAAGGAATCAATGAATTTTCACAATTTTTTGCTGACAACAGGGCAATTATGAGACTATGGACCCAGAATTTTTAAGTCTTAAAAGGGAGAGTGTCATGTGTTGGCCAACCTCAGGCTCCTTCAGGCCCTATCTGTTAAAGTGAGCAATTTGTTGGAGCTGAGCCTCCGCCACAAGGAGTTGTCACTTTTCAACAGAAAAATGCTGTGTAGAAAAATTCCCAATGAACTACATAAGCTGGAATCTTCTGTGTGCTGTCAAAAGCTTGTACTTTCCCTCAACCTCATCTGAGCAGCTTTCAGCAGTCAGAGAAGAAAATCCAGCTTGACACATATGTGGAAATCTCCCAGCCAAATGGCTGAGGCTGAGCAGAAGAATGTTTTTGGGTCTTTTTCAAATGGAGAAAATCACACGTTTATCCCTCTGCACAACCAAGATAGTAACTCACCTGGAGAACAGCCCCACTGAAGAAGAGAAGGAAGCTCAATTTCTGATTGCACTTGCAATCAGGGCAATCAGAAAAATGGAGAACAAGTTTTAGAAGTAGCCTAATCACAGATTTAAAACAAACCAAACCTAGAGGAGGCCATTTGATGCCTATTTTTCTGTTGTATTTTTTCTGTATCACAGAGTGCACGTAACCCCAAGCATAATCTGGGGAATTGGAGTTTGCAAACTGGTTCAGAACAGATTGTCCTGAGTGATTCTAGTGTCTACTCAGATACAAAGACAAGACTCACTCTGGAGGCCCTTCTCACCACTACTGCAGGGAGGCAGTGTATGTTCTTTAGCTAGGGACCTAACTCCATCACAGAAGGGTGATGCCCTTTTCACCCAGAGCCCTCATTTCGAGGGAAGGAGGTAAAAATGAGAAATTTCTCAGAGATCTCTGACAGATGAGAAAAAGGAAAGAGATTCCCTCAATTTTATCCGCTGTAGGTAAAGATAAGGGCTCTTTGTCCCTTCCAAAGCTGCTATTCCCAGGAGCTAAAGGCAGGAGCAATTGTTCTCTTCCCTTCAGTCCACTTGAAAAGAGAGAAGTCTGGGAGGCACATGCCACTCAACTGTGTGAAAAACAGCTCAAGTAAAACCTCTTTTTTTTTCTCCACCCCATGTAAAAACATCAGCCACTTTTTGGAGAGGAAGGACTCACCCTCCTCACAATTTCAAATGAGCAGGTCTCAGACTTTTGGTGAAGTGCCCAACTCCCCTACAGACACATTTTCTTCCAGCAGCTATCAAGCAGTGAAAGTCGTGGTCAGCTACACCTGCGGTATTCAGGGAAAAGCAAAGTTCGGATTTTTTTTTTTTAAGCCACCTGAAGCCAATCTGTGAAATATAATAAGTTGGCAAGCCACAAACACCCAGAAGCAGGTTGTGTGGCACTGGTTGAAACCAGTGGAGCCCCTGCAGACATGTATTTTGTGGATAGAAGTATGTTTACAAAGATAGGGTGGAACAAAAGACAGAGGTGTCTCTTATTACTACACTTATACTTTCAGGAAGGTAAAAAATATGCCTGGAAACTGTATCTATGTAGCTTAAAAATATTATTATAAAATAAAATCAGCTTCAAATTAGCCAGGCAGCTTTAGAAATGTGATTGCGGTGTATGTCAATCTCTTTTGCCACTTGCCCTGACTATCTTTTGAACCAACTGACTGATTTTAGCCGAAATTGATGGAGCAACAGTCTGAGTATCATGAAACTTGATAGCTTGATTGAGGTGAGAGATGTGGTCTGAACTGCTGTGCTCTCTCCTTACCAGCCAGGCAGCAATGCCTTCCACCTCCTTTGCAGGTGGTGAAATGGAAATAAGGGGAGAAGAGGGTAGGGGAATGAGGAATGGAGGTGAGGGATGGATGTGTGAAAGGTCTGGAGGGATGGCTGGGCTTGCTGAAGTGGGAGTACAGTGTGCTGAAAGATAGAGCACAAATGAATAAGGAAGCCAGGCATCACCAATTCCAATGCTCACAATAAAAAAAGCCCCCTTTAATAACTGGCTCTGAGTGTTTTGTGTTAACCAGAAATAGCTGGAATTGCAGAGATTTATTCTTTTTTGTGTTAATAGATTTTAGTGCTTAAAATTTCAAAGCATTGCATATCTTTGCTATGGGACTCCCTTTAACCCCTTTGCTGCTGGTCCTTCTTGCATCTTCTGTGCTGCGGCAGAAGGTGACAGTTTTCCTTTGTTGTGCCGGTGCTCCATAGGCAGAAACCAGGGTATCTGTGTTGGGGTTTCTGAAGCATAAAGTGGGAAAAAGCCAAAAGAAAGACTTTTTCTTGTCCTGGGAAGGCAAGAGGGGAAATAATGAGGAAAACTAAGGGTGGCATAAAGTGTTTTTTAGGATGATAGCTTAAATAAAGGAAATGAAAAATGATTGAAGAAAAAACCACAAGGTAAGGGGGGAGATATTTCAGTGCGTCAGACTGGAGACAAGTCTGCTGGTTTCTCATATGACGTTTTTACCAAGATCTCTCTCCTTAAATTCTTAGAGTGTTAAGGCAAAATTCCTGCTGAGGGATGCTTCTGAGAGACAATTTTATACAGCAATTGAATTTGCAACCTTTGGTGCACTTTATCACAGCTGACTGGGGTGAAAGTTGTCATTTTCTCCAAGATTACTCAGAGCAACACCTGAGAACTTTACAGGCAGAATCCCAATCTGAGACCTAAAATGTTGAGGCTCAACATGTTTGCTTGCTGGCAGGGAATGTAGAAAGCTGAGGAGAAACACAAAGCAGGCTGTGTTCTCAGTCAGTCCAATCTTTTCAGCTCCCAAAAAACAAGTGTATTTAGGTTTTTTTCATGGAGCAGCTCTGAATTGCCTTTTTTCCAGTCTGGATCCCCCTGCTGTCACTGGTCTTTCTCTTCTCCCTTCCACGCTCCTCTTCCAAAAAGCTACACATAAAAGAGCATGCCTCCTGATAAGCATCTGCTTCAGGGATGGAGACCAAGTCATCTACTGGGTTAAAAATTCTTTCATACACTTTTCCTGGGCATCCTTCTCCCTAGAGTCTCAGGAGAGTCCCCCATTCCCACTTTGACTTCTGAAAAAAGTCAGCAAGGGCTTGAGCAGCCTTATAGAGACTGTCTGTCCTGATGTTGCTCTGATTAATCCTGCTATGACCAACACACTGTGATGTCCGTAATTTCTTTAGTTAATAAGGAAAAAGCTGAGATTGCCACACACTTAATGTTAGATATGCAAATACTTCCCATTGAGGGTTTCCCACAACTAGCCTGGATGACCTTGAGGAAGTTAAAAAAGGGCAACAACAACAGCACCAACACTTTCCCCCTATTTGTGTACATGAGCATACAATAAAAAAAGGTGTTGTTGTTCTAGAAAAAAAATTATTATGGACATAGAATTCCTTAAAATTTATTGTTTTTAAAAAAAGTGTGTATTCCACAAAAATAATGCTCCAATTCTTCAATGCCTGTTTTTGATGGGCAGATCTTACACCAGTCTCAAGCTGATACAAGGTGTTGGAGAACCAGATCGAACAGTTTCTTAATCTGGAGCTTCTTTTACTTTACATATTTTTCATATTCATATATTAGTAATATTCAACATCTACATAACAGTTATGATATCCATTTGGGGCCAAAAATAATTAGTTTTATTTCTTGATAATCTTTTTCCTTTAAATAATGGTAAGCCCAACATTTATCACAATCCCTGGGTATCCTAAAGGGTTGATCCTAATAAGAGATACTGTAGCTTAGCTGGATCCAACCCTTTATTATATATTATACCTTATATATATCTGTAATACATGGCCATTTTGTTCTGAATTTGGAAGACTTCTTTCCACTTGTTGCTGTGACTTCAATGTCACTTAAGACTAAAGACAGATAAGAAGGAGATTTCTGTATATCCCTCAAAAATTCCTGTGTTTGATCCTTGAGAGTTTGTTTAGAAATGTGTATATGTTGTTTAAACGAAAAGGGAAGTCAACAGACACTGAGATCTGCCCAGACAGAAACTTATTTTATATTTTTGATGTTTGCTTTTTTCTCACTGCTTCTCTGGAAGTGATGTCACTTGTCAGAAGAAATTATTAACTCTCTGTTCCTTAGTAGCAGCAACAGGAAGTCACATTTCTTATCACATGTTTCTCTTCACAACAGAATCTGGAGAAACCTCAAGCCCCATTATGCCAGAATTATTTGTCATTTCACCCCTTTTAAGAGATTCATGTTGCTAGAGAGGGACTGAGGCTGATCTCCTGCCCTTCAGGCCAGTATCCAAACAATGGGAAAGATTTGAAAATATCCAGTGGGAAGAGGTATAAATAAAATCTGGTGCTACACACTCCTCCTTCTCTGGGATTAGGCTAGACACCACAACACAGCTACGATATTTATCATGTTTGGTCATGCCACAGAGAGACAAAGGATGGGACAGTACATCAGAAGGCCTAGACACCTAAATTTTTTCTTCTAACTATCAGCAGTGGCCTACTGCTGGAGTTTCCCCTTCACTGAAGGGTGGCAATGGTCGCAACTCAATGTCTCATATCCTGGGGCAAACTGGTGGTGACTCTTTGTAGCAGCTGGTATATGGGGCTTTCCAAAAACCCAGTGGTTTCGTATTCCTGTTGCCCATCAGCTCAGGAGTGCAGATGGTGCAGTTACCAGTCATTGCCTCTCCTGTCCCTCTTGCTTGGTGGAAGAGGCTGAAGCATAGCCCGAGGTGACTGCAGTATTGGAAGACAATGTTCAATTTTATTGCCTATCCCTCTGCACAGAGCAGCAGAATTTCTTCTGAAGTGACAGCACAGCAGTTGTATTTTAAACAAAATATAAAATAGAGAAAAAATTTATTATTGCCGTGGGACATATATAGACCACATCTTTAGTTTCAACAATAGCTCCTTGTTTTGAAGTGTCTCCTTCAAAAGATGTGGAATCTAACCACATCCATGGTTTTAACTTTTTTAGAGACTGTATTTCAAAATCACTCTCCCCAGCTTCTGGCTTGGACAGTCTCATGTGTCAGAACAAGTTCCCTGGACTCCTTTATTACACCACCAAAAGTTCTCAAGCTTGATTTTGAGAAGAAAAAAGTAAAGCCCTGTAAAAGCAAGTAATTAGACTGAACAGAAGGGCCCAAAGCTAAGGAAGGTAAAGCCCAAAGCACCATTACCAGAGATACACCCATGAGGCCTCAGCAAAGTTATAGATGTGGAAGCTGCAAAATGTCTCACTGGAAAAAGAACACTCTATTTACTAAATCTCTCCTAAGCACACAATGTGAAATTTTACTCAGAGTTGAAAAAGTGAGGTAGTGGGACGTGTTGAACCAAGGGGTGAACTAAGAGCTGAAAGCTGCTACATTCAAACCTTTGCTCCAATCTTACTGTCTGCAGCCAAAGGCTCACCACATCCCTGTGCTGCTATGTTTAGATGCAAATCACATGCTTGTCTACTCATCTCAGGGAAGATTTATTGAAGTCAGAGGAATTTGGAAATTCAGGCTTTGGCAACTAAACCTGATGAAATCTATAGCACTATCTCTTCTGTATTTGTTCTATGCTTACCTACAGAGATGTATTAAAAATTCTGCAGTTTTTAGGTCCAGAAGTCTGGACCATCAAGAAATCTATAGAAGTGTAATTAAGGCAAAATGTTTTGACTTTGGCATTGTGCCACAGAAGAACATTCAAGGAAAAAGGCTGATGACTGAGAACAAGCAATTTTTTCAAAGGCTTTTATGCCATTTCTGCTATTGTTTCTGTCTCTCATGGCTCCGTAGTTTCTTCACAATAGCTGTCTTTTCTGTGCTTGCCACTGAGATCAGTAAAGAGATGTTAATTAAATCTGCCGGAGGTTGTACTTTTCTGTTGGGATTTATCACAGTCTTTGGCGGCAGCACCTCACTGGCCCTGACTACAATGCTAGAATGGGCTTGGTCTTGGCTTGTCATGGAGACATGCTTGGGTACAACCCAGACCTTCAGTGACAGTTCCATTGGCACACGTGTGCCTCCTTAACATCCCCCCCACCACACGCCCTCCTCTACAGACTGACTTGAGCTGTTAAGTACACAAAATACTTTGTGCATCAATATTACTATTCCAAATAAACCATCATAAGACCATATTTACAAAACAACCCTAATTACCATAGCCACTGACACATCACTCTTGAACAAGACAGATCTGCACTCCTGTCTTAGAGCCACTGCTTGTGCGTCTTTGCTTTCCTGCTTTCCTTTCTGTGAATTGAAGAAAGTGTCCACATGCAAATTGTCTTGTGCAATAGCAGTGGAGATAAGGTCTTAGTGGAAGCCATGAGGAGGGATCTCACCAACTGCTGAGATACAGACATTAATTCACGGCTACATACAGAGGTGAAGGGCAGATAGTGAAGAACTATTTGGCTAGCAAATGCCATTCACAACAACACAACAGGTTTTCAGTACAGAGGTCCACCAATGGACTAATTGGGCTGTGTAAAAATGGCAAGGCAGACAACCAGCTCAGTAATATGGATTCAGTTCAAAGTGCACTGATAATGGAAGGAGAAAAGCATCCTCTGATGCTCTGTGTCACAGTTACTTTCACCAGGCTCAGAAAAAGCAAGCCAAAACCTCGAGTACCCCCCAAAAATACATCCTGCTGAAAATAAAATAGACAGTTCAATGCTCATTACTGTGCATTTTGCCTGCACCTGTGTGTGGGCTGAGAATCCTTTTTACTGAGTTTCTTGCTTTTTAAATATATCACAAACACATGCATAGACAAAACATGAGGCATAGACCTGTCAAAGGCAGACTAATATCAGCACTTCAGCCTCCTGGCTGTCAGGTCTGATTCCAAATAACCTTTTGTCTTCTTGTTCCAGCTACTAAATTACAGATCAAGTGAAAAATGTAATTATGCCCCAAAAGGCCATGGATAGCATCTTGGAATACGGTGAATTGTGAGCGGAACAACAATAATAAAAAGATAAACTAGTATTACCTGTGGTGCATGGCTAATCCAAAATGCTCTGCGGTCCCACATCAGCTATTACAGAAATGTTTCCTATTTGCCAATTTCTCTTTTTCAGGGATACAAACAAT
>VXBC01012890.1:1319821-1425475 GCA_013399945.1 Ploceus nigricollis
TTTAAGCCTTGTGAAAAACACATCTTCCCTGTTGCAATAAATACTCAGCTATTCTGTTACCGAATTCTACTGAGTGGTTTTTTTCCTTGAGGATGATGCAGAACTTGTGTTTTTTAAAGTCATATGAAGCCGAGAATATCAAGACTTATTTTCTATGCACAAATTTATCTGCTACATTTTTACAGAAGGAAAAAATAGAAATAATTTATAGGAATACATTTTTTCTCAATTGGCTCTGATAACGTTATATTAGATTGGAAGTGCTATCAAAAACTGAATTAACTTCTTTCATTTGTTTATTGGAATATTAAATATTCAAGGACTTTTTCTGCATTCTTGTGCAAATCTCTAAACACACAAATATTCAAAATAGTAAATTATTCTTAGCAGCACCTGACAAGATGGTGGTGGCGTTAGAGTGCAAACTCCCACAGCTGTTAAGCCAATTTATATACAATCAGAAAGGCTGCTGATGGCTGAAATTTTTAATCTACTCTTTCTTATTAGTGTCATGAGTCTTACCCTTATTCAGGTACTTGTATTCATGTTTTAAAAGGAAAATAGGCTACAAACTGGAAAAGTATTAACATTTCAGCTACTGTCTTTTTACTTGCAGTCTTCTACCTCAAATACAACTTGCAGAAGAATCAAGCTCCCCACCTCCATTTGCTAGCACCAAGAGGGTTCTTCTGAGTCTGAGGAGATACAAATATTTATTACTCCACAGACAGCTCAGGCTGTGGTTGCTCAGGAGGCTGGCTCAGCACAGCCCCAAGGCACTGGGCCCTGGAGATGTGCATCACAACACTTTGGTCCACATTTCTAGTCCTGGGCAGCTCTAATGGGACAGCAGTGTGCCTCAACCTGTGGCTACACAGGCTTGCTCTTATTTCAGTATCACACCTTTGTTTGAGAGCATGCACTGTGACCTACAAAGAAAGAAAATGCTACAGGCACCCTAGCTACCTTTTTATTTTTTCTTTCTTTTTTTTTTTTTTAAATATTTGAAACATCAAATTTAGTGAGAAATAGAACAAAGGAAATTGGAGAAAGTTTTGTATTTGCTCATGAAATTCTGTGTCTATAGGTGGATGATACAGAGCTTGTACACTGCTTGCATGTGGAGAAGGAAACAAGACATGGAATTGAGAGTTCATTAAAAAATCACACATGGAAAAGTTCCCTACAAAGTATCACGTGGAAGTTATATGAATCCTGCATTGAATGCAGTGTCTCATAAAAAGCAAGTTATATCACATGATGACTTGACTCTGTTCACCTGGGATTCTGCCAGCCCACAAAGAAACCACAATCCAGACTTTTCTCTTAATTCCTAGTACTTTGAGGTCTATGAGGAACCAAAACAGGTGAATAGAGTAATTGAAAATACTCTCTTTAGTCCAATCTCTGGCAGTATACCTCAATTTCACCCATTCTGGAAGTGCCTTAAGCTCTGTCTGCAAATTCACTTGGCTTCAATGCATTATAGACCAGATGGATTTAGGAAAGTCCACTGATTGGATTGATCAAATTAAAGGAAGGACAAGAGAGAAATAAAGGAAAAATATTTTTCCTCTACTTCCTAAAATATATAAAGAAATAGAATTAATTTCTTTGAAACAGTTTCCCAGGTGTCTCTCTATGTACTTAAGTTGCAAACCACAGTTTTATGAATGCAGCCTGGCAGCAATCACGGATCCAGCCATGGACATCCAGGACAGCTGCTCACTGTCCAAACTACATGCTGCTCTATTAGTATTTTCCTGAGGCCTGCAAAAATAACAGACATAAAACTCCTTACAAAATATGGGCACCAGAACTCCTGAAAATGGAAACAGGCATAAATTCATCTTTGTAGTACAAACCACAAAGACTCTCCTGATGTCAGAGCAAAGATGCTTTGGACACAGTTTTGATGTCCTAATGCAAGCTGTTAAAATCATAGAATCACAGAATCATAGAAGGGCTTGGGTTGGAGGGGACTTAAAGATCACCTAATTCCAACACCAGGCATGTCTGGGGCACACCTAATGTTAAGCAAGGAGAGGATCTATCCCCATAATCTTGTTCCTATGGCAAAGTCTATTTTCCACACTTTTCAGCACTGGCATAATGAGCACACTTCTACATATTTAGCTCCCTTTTTATGGCCAACCTTGTTTGTATGAGCTCACACTCTACAGCTAAAACCAGTTCTGTCAACTCATACATGAGTTATGGCAGAGCAGAGTGACAGACAATAGGATTCATCCTAGAATTTTGGCTGGTGGGGCACCTACAACTCCCTTCCAGGGGTAGCTGCAAAAAGCTGTGCAATCAGCAATATGGATATCTCCTGCATGAACAAAGTTTATCTTCACAGTATCTGCAGTTAGTCCAAAGGATCTATTTGTCAACTTAGAGCAGACATACTGAACAGTATTTTTTGGTAGAGGCTAAGTGCTCTGCCCTGGTGATGACTGCGGCCCTGGCTTTTCTCATGGATGAACTGTGTGAAAAGGCTTTTTTTCACACAACAGAAGACAGTTGCATTTACTCTTTCACGAATAGAGAAGCAACAGCATAAGTTAAAACTGTAGGCTGGCTGATGTAAAACGTGTCACACAGACATGCAGAATAAAAACATATTTTCTGCCAGTAAGTATTTAGCCCTCATCGTTGGAAACCATTACTTTAAAATCCCAGCTCTGAAATCAAAAGCTGTGCTTTTCGTTCACATACAAATAAATGTGTTCTTCATTTGAATTTTTAAATGCATTATATATTCCCACATTAGCTTTTCAGATAAATAAAACAAGTAAATCATATGATGTCTTTGCATATTAACCCCTGTCACTATGTACATAAGTCCTCTGAGACTAGACCCCTCTGTAGGACCATCTCCATGTACACACCTATTCCTTACAGCACTGCATTTCACAATCTGTTTTAAAACAAAAGCGACTTTGAGAAGCTAAAGACTAACTCGAAGGCTGAAGTAAGCAATGGTGTTGTTGTGCCACTTTTTTAAAGAACAAGATGAATGCTTGTTGTCAAAAAAAGGCATCGGGTGGTCATGTTCCATGAAACCACTCATTGCACAAGCACAAATGGGTGTCAGCAGTGTAAGATACCCTAATTCAGTCCCCAGAAACTCTTAAGTAAACATGCCACCTAGTGTTTAATTGTGACAATTTCATTCATAAATCATCTTGATTGATTCCTCCCAAGCTGTTCCCTGCAAGTCTAGGTTGTATAGAGTCTAAGCAGAGTTACCTGGAAATATTTTCTCCAGATTTGCCCCCTCCCTCCCCCACAAAAAGCCCTGTCTCAGCTTCTGTTTTGCTCCTGATAAACTCAGCCAAGCTATACTCCCAGCCCCTCCTTCTTTTTCTGAGGAGCCCACAGCTTAGACTGCCATGAGCAATGCAGAAGGCACTGAAAAGGGACCTCAGAGGGTCACCTCTGCTGTCAAGGTCCCAAATAAGCCTGCCAAAACTTCAGAAAAGCTGCCTTGTACCACCTGCCAAATGGTACCTGGCATGGACTTCCCACATCTCCCTGCCTAAAGGTACTGGGCAGAATTATTCACCTGGGAAGGTGAAGCACTATTTGCAGCTTACAGCTTGCCAAAAGTGAATCAGTCACCAAAGCTATAGGTACTGGTTTGATGGATGCAGCCAGCAGAAAATCAGGGAAAGATGCTTTCAAAGTATAATAGCTTCAAAAGCAGTGAAGACAATTACTCTTGAAGCCATGGCAATCTCCTCCTTCGTCACCTCCAGCCCCTGCTGACACACCTGTCTTAAATGCAAACAACTCTCCTCAAAGAAGAGCTGCTGCCCTTATGTGGCTTGGCTCCTTTCTATGCACTTAAAAACTATCAAATTCTCTTCTTAAAAATCCTAACTGAGATTCTCTTGATGCTTCTGTCATGGATGCTCATTATGTTCCTAGGGATTAAATTCCTGTACTGAGTGACATCATAGCACAAACTGTCCTGAGTTTTTGGTAATGTCTTATTTGTACTCTTTCCAGATCAATAAAAATCTTAAACTCCTGTTCCCGTAGTACTTCATCAGCCACTTTCCCCCAGCTCATCAAGTTGCTGTCTATCTCTGTTCTTTGCTTGAAATTCCTCTACCTATTTTTGGTCCGTGTAACCATGTTCATGAGCCAACCAAATTTGAATTAATGTCAAGAGTGCAGTTTCATGAGAGATTGTACTACTTTACTAAAAATCCAATTATTCTGCATCTGCTGCATTCTTTTCACTCAGTACTTTTGTAAATCTATCAAAAAGGCAATCAAGTCTAACTGGCAGCATTCCTTCTTTATAACCATGCTGGCGACTGTGCGCAGTCCCACTGATCTCCAGGGCTGAGAATGCATTAAAAGGAAGAGCCCACTGTTACCATTCGTACTTGTCACTCCACAGCGTCCTCTTTTTCAAATATAAGCAGTTTTTATAACTGGTTCCTGAACTTTGTAGTCCAGCCTCAGCTGAGAACAGTCAGCAGCACGTGCCTCACTGTGGCCACTACCAGCTGTCCTCCTGCCCAGGCTGCTGCCTTCCCCTGCCTGGCAGAGCCATCAAGCTCTGTTAACTGAGACTGTGCCCAACTTTCTGCTGCTGACCCAGCCTAAAGGTGACCAGGGAGATACCTGCACCTGGATTCCCGGTATCCCGGCTGCAAGATGTGGATGCAGGCTGCTAACCTGTCTCTCTGTGGTGAGAGATCAGACGAAAAAGCCTTGGACACCAGGATTGTGGCTGCAGTTAGTGCCTCACTAGTGCAGTGGCAATTCTGAACTGAAGGTTGAATGTCCCCTCGTCCCAGGGGGAGGAATCAAATAACCAGTCCTTAGCTACTTTAGTACATTGTCTTCAGCTGGCCAAGATGAATCAGAGCCTAGATAATATATTTTCAGACACAGAAAACTACAGAGAAATAGGACTACTGTGAGATGTTTTTCTCTTGCCTGCCTCAGGTATCCATACTATCTGTGCCATTTCTGCCAGATGTTTTCTAATATGTTTCTATGCCTTCTGATGAGGGAGATTTTGTCACCCCCTCAGGCACTCTAGCCCAGCATTTCATTATTCTTTCTTTTCTCCCTTAATAGGTAACCTGCAATGCTTATCACTGTATTTCAGTCCTATCATTTCTTGTCACATTCAGCATGAATACAGAGGACAGGTTATTTTTTTCCTTATAATTAGCCAAGCCAATGTATTATCTAGACATGCACATAACTTAAAATACTTATTTTCTAATAAAAATATAAAGGAAAAATACTACTCGTAACTTAAATACTCTCTTTTTGACACTGATTCTGAGTCCTCCACTACCAGAAATTAATCTGTCTCTTATACTTAAGAAGTTGAACACTTGTCTTCCAATATCAAAACATGGCAGTTTAAAGGTGCTTGTAAAATTTTAGTGCCTATTCCTATAAGATAATCAAGTACAGATTTTTACTTAAAATGCCTTTTCATTTTCCAGTGGCTAGACAAATGAAATGTTTATGCTGAAGGCTCCATCTCAATTCCTGCAGAAGTTTGTTTATATGAATTGAATGCCATCAAACTGTGTAAAGAGTATAAAAGCCAAGATAATAAACCCTCATATAAGCTTTTATTTTTAGTACATCAAACTAAGTATCGTTTTTATGCAACAAACATTTAGCTTTAATAGAATTATTAATAAGATCACAAGAGGAACATACCCAAGAGAAAAGGATTAATTTATGAATTTGGTAGAGCCTACCTGCAGATACACAGTACTGTACTTGAAGAGAAAAGTAGCATTTGCCTTAGAAGTACTATAAGCACTTCTGGTGTATTGAATAATTTTTAGTAGTAAACTGTAATTTTTATCTGAGAAAATTTCAACCTGGTTGTGATGTTCACATTGCTTCCATTTGGCTGTCTTTCAAAAACACTGGATTGGAAAACACTATGGTGGTAACAAACTAGATATCTACCTTAGCTCCATATGCTTAGAAATGCCCTGAACTGCTCCAAGACTCAGTGAAATCCTTGGGGGTCTTCCCCTTAATTCAGTAGCATATGGATCAGATTATACCCATTGCATCATGTCATTTGTGTAAATCAGTATTGTCTCCAACTTACAAGCTCTCTTCAGGCATAATCATATCACTTATTCTGCTTAAGGCAAAAGTCATGAATTCTAAGCTGACAGTAATAACATAAACCAGGAACCTGGAGAGATGTTGACAGTTCAGGGAAGCAATGTAAGCAAATACTTTGCTATGGAACCCCTCTTTGTCTCGATTCCATCAATTTCCACTACTGTTATAATTGATAAGAACTATTCCTTTCAAAAATCCTTCTTTAATCAGACTAAATAGTTAGGAATGCCACAGTCAACTACAAAGCACTCTCCATTTTCCTAAACATAGACAGCCAGAGGGAAGGAATTGAAACAGACACTTTCCACAATTTTACTTTGGTAGCTTTCTTATTTTTATTTCTTATATAGTGTCTATTTTATATTTATGATGCACTAAATAAACAAAAAGCTGCAGAGACACAGCTGGAAAATACAAAAGAATGCCAACACTGAAGGGCAAAAGAAAATTATCAGCTGAATATATTTTTGGTATGATGCTGTTTGTCATTTGAAATAAAAAATTATTAAAATATATGTGCTAGTAGACCTACTGTATTGATATAAACTCCTCCTTGCTATGCTATAATACCAAAGAGTATTCTGGATGGAATCACTCCTGAATTGCTAACAGTTATTTAAAGAGAGTCAGCTATGTAGTTAAGTACTCATGTCAAGGCACGCTACAATTAAGTACGTACATGTGGTAACCTGTGTGTAGAATACTACTCTTGCAGGACAAGCCTGAGTGACTGATGAAAGGAATTCATTACTCCCAAAGTCATTTTGATGTATTAGTTTGTTGCTTCTAGCAGCAAAAATGCCACACACCTTTTATCACTGCATGTATTACTTAACCCTGCAGATAAAGGCCACCTTTGTGTACAGGATTTATGTTGCTTTTTATCAGTGTGGTGTCTGAGCATCTTCTGGGAAAAATCAGTACTGCCAGGGAGAATTCCCTTGTGAATTCTGTGGCCACGCATACAGGAGTGTGACTGTAACCCCTAATAAAAGACAATGGTGGGTTGTTAACATCCATGTAGAACTGAGCATTTTAATTTTTTCTGACCAAGCATGCTGCAAAAATAAAGGAGTTGAAGGCAATGTAAAATACACCACATCAAATTATCAGTGCCTTTCCAGCCCAGAGCCTGCAGGAACAGATGTTTCTGCTCACTACCTTCTTAACCCCAGGATCTGCTGCTGGGGCAGCACAGTACCCTGCAGCCCTCCTGTGGAAGGAAATGCTCAACATCTGCATAGACATCCCAGCAGAGAATTAAACACTATCTAGCAACCTGTAATAGGATCATTAGAGGTTTAGAGGAGCTGCAGAATGGGAAGAATAATGAATAAATGAAAGACTGAAAAGATTTTTTATTGTTGGCTAATAGCAGTACCTGTAGAAAATTCAATGAAGAGACAAAAATGGAGTTGTAAGATGAGGCTAAAAAGCCTTGAGAAAGGGACGTGGTGTGAATAACAATTGAAAAGTGTCAAATACCTACAAAAATTGAACCAAATCATAGGTTGTCTTAAAATTGACTGCCTCTTGTACAATTACGATGTAAGAAAAACAGCAGTGCCCTTAAAAATTTAGTTTCATAACCAGATTACATCTCCAGTTAAGGGATGTTGGAAAACAGTCCTTCCTGGAAGTCTTGCATTTTCTTCTATGGGAAACTGTGTATGAGCAGCATGACTAATGAGGACAGTAATATCAACTTCTAGCAAAGTTATTCTTCCTTTTCTGTCACCTTTGCCTTAATAGGAATAGTTTTCTTATCTGTCTATTACTCGTGTGGTATTTTCTGCCAAGGAAATCTACAACCTCCCGGACTTCATAATATGCTAATCATTTCAGCTTTTTAGTTCTAGCTGCAATATTAACTGTGGGCTCTGTCATTTGCACTTCAATGTCTAGTGATGAATTCCACCAAAACAGATATAGAGAGGTTGCCATGTCAAACAGCAACACAGAGTTTTCTGCACTGTCCCGCTGTTAAGTGCAAACAGCTCGCTCTTGGTTTAGCTCAAACTCTGCACTGCTCTGTACAGACCATCACTGCTAAATGCCTCATGCTGCTTGTGGCATGTACTTGCAGCCAGGGAGCAGAACAAGCTCTCCAGCCCAGGCTCCAAGCAAACTCATATTTCACGTACAACCGGTATGTTTGAACCGACTGAGCCAGATCCGACCAGGAGAGAAGTTGATGGGAGCTTTGCCAGGACCCAAGTAAGCAGAGACCTGGCACTGGAAAAAGCCTTCCTTAATCTCTACTGCACTTACAACAGTTTGTCCTCTTTCAGACAGATTAAGATCATTCTTTTTGCAAACACTTTAAGCTCGAATGCTGCCAAGGGTTTTCTTTAACTCCCGCCTGCTCTTCTCATCAGGCCAGCATAGCAAAGAAATAAGCTGTGGGGCACAGCCTTTGTCTGACACAGGGCACTGTGTCACAGCATCCAAGTCTCATCCAGGCATGGGGTGGTTGCAGTAGTGCACAGGGCAGGTCACAGGAATGGGACTGAAAGTGCAAGAGCAGGGAACCAGGACGGCTTTTCCATCAGCAACTGGGACAGCTTTTACCTGATCAGAGCATTCATGAAACTACAGCTTGTATTTACTTCCAACATTTAAATTCTTCAAATATATTTTCCAAATTACACTTGCTGAGGTAGGATTAGAAAGGGGTATTATTTTCTCCCTGTCTGTGGCACAAAGACTGCTGACTCAGTAAGGGCAGCATTTGCTGGAAAACGCAATAGCAATAAATGTTTCAGAACTACATATTTTACTGACAGATTACTGCAATTTTTTTCTCTCCTATATATGAAGATTAATTGCTTACAGCAGGTTACACTTCTCCTACATTCACCATTAACTTGAACTACTGGTAATTAATTACAGGCTGCACCAGTACCAGGTACTTATCTGCCCTACATTCTCTAGTATGTGCTCATTTGCCCCAAGTACAGCATTCCATAAGCAGAGCAAGCATAAAGCAGGTGATCGCAATTTTCCCAAGCTTAAATCACAACTCTAAACAGACAACATGTGATCATCAAATTTTCTTTGCACAAAAAACTCAATCCAAAATCCTCGTTGAACCTGGATCCTGTTAAAACGACAACTGCCTACCCTGCTATGAAAGAATCTGCAGCATGCTGTTGCCCCACAACACTTCATTCCTAAAAATCATTGCGGTTCCTTTCAGATTAAAGATCTGTTAAACTATTCAGGCTAAAATTTGGAATTTGTATCTACAAATCAAGCACCTCTTCAAAATCAGACAGGAATAACTTTTGGATGAAACACCAGCATTAAGTATCTTACAGCATAGATGTTTTCTTAGGCCCGATATAAAAAATGTTGGATAAAAAAAGCACGAACAAAAACAGCTTAATCCAGCCCAATTATCACATCCCCTTCTGGAATGGGCATGACTCCACTAATTACAACCTCAAAGAAATTATCATTATGGGAATAGACAAGTACCCCAGGCAGTACCAAGGCATCTCATCTGAGTGCTGGCTCCTCCTGCCAGCCTGTGCGTTGGTGGCCCCCCTCTGCCGACCCTCCCCACGGAAGCGGTGGCACTGGAGTGACACTGAATAACCCCCGCTGTCATCGTGGGAGGTGACAGAATGAACAGGCTCCCTGGATGGTGTTAACAAACCCACCGAGGAGATGAATGCCTTCAGCTGCACTTTCACACTCTGGAATTAGTTTCAGTATGAAACAAAATCTCACTTGTAAAATGCCTAATTTCTTAGAAGAGTACTGGTGCTTAACCTTAGAGCACTGAATTCTCATCCTCCTCTTGAGAAATAATGGAAGTTTCTGTCCTGCATGTATGGCTTCCGCCCATCATTTCTGGATCATTCAAAACACTCTAGGCAGTATTTTCAAATAAAACAGCCCAATAATCTTATTTTTTAACATTTTGTGTGTTCAGCTGGCCAGAGGAAAAAAGCATAAATGATTTTTCACACAATCAGCAAAGAATTTACTTTGCACAAAAACGTCATACTGAATATTCATTATTTTATTTCTAGGGTTCTGAAGTTTACTGGATTTACTGAAGTAGGTGAAGGTTGTGATTTGTGGGCAAATCATGGCCTTTGTTTAAAATGCTGTACAAGACATATCAGCTCCAAGCAAAACGTCTGATAGAACTCTCACTGAACTACCACTTTCCCAAAATATTTTTCTATTTTAGAGGACTTCTAAAGTTTGTATAAAAACAAACATGAAATTCCCTTTATCCTGTTTTATCTGAACAGGATAGTTCTGTTAGTACTGAAATTATCAGTTAGTACTGAAAAATGCTTGATAATTCACCAGTTTATTCCAAAGCCCAGCCCATACTTTATCTGAGGCTACTGTGAGTAACAAAATGGAAGATGACCACTGAGTCCCTGCTACCAAACCTCTCATGACTTCCCCCAGGTGCATTTGAATCAAAAGCAGCCATGGTAGGCTTCATCATATAGACTTTTGTGAGCTTTTTTTTTTAGTTGCTAATATTTTAGTTGATGTAATCCTTTTTTTTTCACATGGATTTGCATGAGATGATGGAAAACTGCTAGTACTGGTAGAGAAGCCCACTGGGAGTCCTAATCATCAACATCAAGGCTTCAGCTGCTACACCAGGTCTTCAGCCTCAGCAGATCCCCTTGCCTATTTAGCCCAACTCCTCTTATAGCTGTGATTGCTCCTACTCCTCCTGGCAAGTAAAATATGTTAGAAACAGCTGCTATTCCTCCTTCTGCTTTTCCCCTCTGTGGGAGGAAGGCAGAGAGGGTTGCCAGCAGTGTAGTCGCTTAGCTGAAGCCAGCTATTTTTACATGACAGCACAGCCACAGAGCCCAGCCTTGCAGGCTGCTCCTGCCTGCACACACAGAAATCTAGATAAGCATAAGTCCTTGTAGGCCAAGAACCTGTCTTTCACATTAGAACCACATCAGAGACAAATAATCCTCTAAACACTTAAATTTCATTCAGTAACAATACAAAAGAAGATCTAACACAATCATTAATGAGGTCCAGAGGTGTGTTTTCACTATCGCCAGTGTATTACATCAACTCCAAACATTTTCAAGCACAGGTACTTGGAACTAAGAATGCAGCACTTCTCTCACATTAAGCCAATATAATAGTTTTTTGAGCTGTTATCAGGGAAGAGTCTTGTGCTGCATTTCTACTCATATGAAGTGGATCAGGTAGCAGATGTGGCAGAAAATTCACTTATTTTTTCTCCTGGCTGAGTCAGTTTTAATCTGGAGTTGTTTGCTAGTGTCACCTATTGTATTGTGTAGCTGCACAAAACCATACATCAGTAAAAAGGTAGTGGTGAAGGAGAGAGGCCAGGGGTCCCTTCAGCAACGGTTTGCCTTTTGTTGGTCTAAAAGGGTTTTTGCAATGCCTACTTAAAGCTGCCCAACCTGAAGGATGGCATCCAACTGCAAGCACAACAGAAAGCATAATCTGTTATGGAATATTTGGTACTAGAGCAAATATTCTGAAGCCTTTGAAGCCTTTGAGAGCACTTTGAGAATAACAGAAGTCTTGCTCCTCAACTGCAAAAACTGTAAGTAAAACGAAACACAATTTTGAAACTGTATTTTTCCTTGTACAGATCAAATTCTTCTGATTTCCTAGAGAATGTAGCATGGTTTTCAATTGCCATGATTGCTTTATTACACTACATGCATGCAGTAATATTTAACAATCATCCCAGTAATGATCCAGCTCCAGAACACCCTCTGGACCATTCCCTTACTTACACAGAAACACCTACACCAAAAAATCTGTCACAGTGCACTATGTCTACTTCTTATTGTGCCTCAAATAAAGTAAAAATTTCCTTTTTTATGCCTGTTACAGCATTCAAAATCACCCGGTGTCCAATCACAGAAATCAACTGAATGAGCACTGGATGTCTCAACGGCATCTACTCCTCTTGGATATTACAACACCATTCAATTGAACCAAAAACTACCATCACCAGTGGATTTATTTTGAAATAAAACATAAATGGAGGACTTGTTGTTGTGCCCTTCTCCAAAGGCTTTCCCTGCATCAGTGTGCCTTCCCTAAAAAAATATCATTGTCAATGGAATTGATTTGTTATAGAGAATTTATAGGTTAACATGTCAGGTCTGTTACTCAAGCAGTTATTATTACTGAGAAATCCAAACCAGTAAATAATCAGCCAATGCAGATATGTGAACCCAACAGATAATCCTGCTAGAAATGCCCTAGAGACACGAGGATACATATAAAAAAGCTGATCTCTTTCATACTCGCCATGACTATATGACAGGAAATTCACTCCCTGCTTTCTAAATAAAAACTGGCTCTAGTTCCCAACTAGCTGGCCAGCACACTGAACACTAAAATCAACAGTCACTCTGCAGAATTATGCTTAACAAATGTCAGTAAGTCAATTCAGCTCAAGGACCAGACTTAAAAACAAAGTTTTGTTTGACAGCTCTTGCTGCCATACCACCTGGGAAATGAAAATACCCACATGTCACTGCTTACAAGGCTGTTTCTCATATGTAAAATAATTTCTAATTTTACATCTTCAGATGGCTGCTAACTGCACGAAATTCTCAGTTTATCATCATGTAAGTCCTAGTCCATACAATGCTCTGGAATACGAGTGCGTAAGAGAAAGAGATCAAGCAAAGCCCACTTCAAATGAGAAGAGCAAGAAGAAATGGAGGCAAACAGACAATATCCCAATTTCAGATCCATGAGAAGGAAAGAAAACACACAATATCCCAGTTTGAGACCCATCCACCAAAGGCTTGTCAGAGAAGAGGAGCTTTGAACCACATACAGAGAGATAACAAACTTGAGCTGTGGTGAAGGGTCAGTGGGAACTGGATTCATAGCCCTACTGTGGAAAATGCTTGAGTATATACATGGACAAATATAACCTGTGACCAGTTTAGATGCAGCTCCTAAGGTAAATCATATATACCCATATGTTTACATAGTGAAAACATTTACATTTGGTACTTACTAGAAAGTTTTCATCATAAGGCCCAGTCAAATATTAGTTGGGAGCCAAGGTCATATTAACAGGATGTAAACTTTGCAGTGGGATAGCAACACTTATTAAAGTACAAGAAAACAGAAACAGGTTTTCTGACAAAACTTTTTCTTCTGAGAAAGGTTTGATAGAAAGACTGGTATTAATTACGAAAATTTTAAACTGAATACTTACCTTTTCAACTGGAGTATTTTCTTCACTCGTTACACTTGCTTTTCTTGATTCATTTTTTGTTCTGCTCAGCCTCCGGGACACTTTTTCTCTAAGCAAAGTGGCATATCCAATGTGCTCATATATGGGGTTTGTTGTCATTTTGGAAATATACTCAGAAGCCTTTGTTTCTATGTACAATGTTATCAAGCCATCTGTAACCAGATCATGAATTGATTCAAATCTCTTCTCCCCAACAAAGTGCTTCCCATCGTAGAACAACCTGTAGTTTAAGGTCTGATTACCAAATCTGCAAACACCACAAAAAAAAACAGAGGGAGAGAAGAAGGAGAGAGAGAGAACTCAGACTGTGCTGAAGGCGCTTCCATCATGAAGCATTTTTGAGGTGCAGAAAATGGGTGCTTAACCACAATCCTAAGGGTCTGAATCATGCTCTGCCAGGAAGCCAGGGAGACCAAGCTCCTAATTCAGGGCCCAATTAAATATCCGAAGTTATGTGGGAAAACTCTAGCCCTATTTACAGCAGGTGTAATCTATTGGGATTTTTAAAGTGTTTTAATAATCCAAGTGCTGTAGTAGCACATTCAGTTTGTGACACTGAGGTTGGAATCCCATCATTGATTAAAGCACTAAAAGATATGCTATTGAGTTAAATGCATTGCATCAAAAACTGCATGTCTGCAGAGTTTGTTGGGACTTCAAATCACATGGTTTAAGCCTTTTATTTTTCACTCACATTTTTCATATAAAATCCCAATTTATGATTAAATTCAGTTTTTGATTCTACAAATAATTATACAGATGGATTTAGAAAACATGTTGTTTCATCAAAACAATAGGCATTTTGCCATAACTCTTATCCTTTATTATTTTTTTATTCTTAATTTTGAAATCTCCTCCAAAACTCTAAAAAACTGTGTTTGTTCTTTTTCAGCTGGCACAAATTGGTTTTAATTTACACCACTTTTTAGTTGGCATGACTCACCAGCTTTTCCAGCTTTACCATCTGCACATCAATACAAATTCTAAGCATGATTTCAGCACTGTATACAGCTACTTGGGCTAACTCCTCAAAGGATTTTTCTTCATGTCTTACTAGCAGAAGGGTAAAAATTCAGACTTTTAGTTTGTTTATATCTCACAGGAGTAATAATGCTATAAAAATTGCAAAATATTGCCAAGGAGTTTGTTTCATCAAAACCCAACTGAATATCTTGTTCTCTTGCTAATACACAGTGTCTTTAAGACCCGAATGGGCAGGTTTTGAATGACACAGCTAAGCCAGGAAAGGCACCTGTGAGGGGCAGTGAGTGTGGAGCATGGGTTCCCACTGCATTTTTCGTTCAGTTGAATAGCAGACTGTTACTTCTTTGAGCAGCAGCACCCCATGATTCACAATGTATTTCTACAAAAATCTTGAGCTCCTACTGGGGAAATAAACTGCCAGTTTTCAGCTTCTGGATGTCATGATTTTCCAGCTTTATTTGGGGTTATTATCACAGACAGTTGTTGATGTTTTTACACAACACTGAGCTCTGAGGGCAACTTGGCTGTGTCCTCTACCGGGATGCGTTCCTGCTCTGTATTCACTCACCTCTTTTATAGAGTCTTGAAGGAGAAGAACCATTTTTACAAAACTTTACAAAACTAGGTAAAAAAAAAAATCTGAAAATGGGCACTGCTTTTGAAAAAGGACTTCCTAGCCAGGTGCTGAAGGAGAGACTGAGTTACTGCAACACCATGATGGTCAAACTGCTGAGAAGAGGGTGTAAAAGCACTCTGGTATCACACAGTGTATTAGGTAACGGTGGAGACAGACTTCACTCAAAAGGGACCAATATAATCCCCTCCATTAAGCACATTCACATTGGAACTATAAGCCTCTATTAAACCACCATTTACCTGAGAGCAAGGGTGTAGCAGCCGGGTTGCCGCTGGCTTTCTCTAAGAATATACGCTCCTTCTACGCCAGCAAGTATTTCATCTGCTTGCTCCCGAGAAATGATCCCGTGAAACCTAAGGGGAGATATTTCAGTGACTTACAGAATAATCCAACCAGAAAAACACCCTTCTCCACCCCAGAAAACATTTGAAAACTTCAGCACTCTCAAGCACCGTGGTCTAAGCCATCAGGGTAGCATCCAAGGAGCAGGATGGTCACCCGGCCTGGACAAGTTCAGCATAGACACAAAAATTACACTGGAAATGCACTTTCAGTCAGGATAAACTCAGCTGCACCCCAAGATTATTTTCTGTAAATGCCCAGTCTTTTCACAACTTTTCTCTTTTACCAGCCTATGTCCCTCCTTCTTGCTTCCTTTCTAGTGGCCTTAACAACAGAACTGAAAACTAGGAAAAAAGGCATTTAAAAAAATTGAATTATTGCATTTTAATATGTAGTTATTTAAAGGTAGGTATTTATATATATAAATATTTAAGTATAATTAAAATCATAGGTCTTCTGATAATCAATTTGCTTCATTTTAATATTATATTGCTTCCTCAAATCTGTAAGGAAAACAGAGATAAAAATGGAAACAATTATTCAAAATTCTATTCTGCATATATTAAAGTAGAAGAAGGTAAGAGAAGTCTTGAGAAAAACATTGTTTTCTTCATGTCAAGGAGCTCCTCATTCAGTGCTGGAAAAAAGCAATACTTCTCTGATTCTTTTGTCATTGCTATTTTAAGAAAGAAAGAGGGCCTAGGATGCACAATTAACCTTATGAAAACCAATATTTAGCAGTGATCTCTCCATAAGTACAAATTCAGTCTTGACAGCAGTTTGAGTCTTAACTCCTACGCACATTTTGCTAGCTGATAAGTCTCTGAGGGTCTCTTCAGAGGTTTTGAAAGTTTCTATTTTTGCTGCTGTCTAAAAAAAGGCACTAAAATGTACTGGCCTTCAGCATTTTCTCTTTTCTGACAATACATATGAAGTGGCACATTCCTAACACTGCCTCTGGCTTGGCAGTGAAAGAGAAGAAAAACACGTTGGATATAAATGCAATTGTTCCATTCTCTTTACGTTGTTTTTTCACAACTAATACATGTTGAAAATATTAGGTTTAGATGACCTTTCCAGTGTGACTTTATGTTAAAGGTAATGTGAATTGATTAATCTTTTCTCTCTGTACAGGTGGGGGACAAACATCCTCTAAATGACACAACTGAAACACGATTTTAAACTCAGGGCAATTCGTAATTTTAGTCAAAAATATTAAGCATAAGCTATTCCCCACAAAATACAGCAAACATTAGGTTAGATATCAGGACAAAGTATCTGTGATCAATTTAAAAAATCACTTGATGTGATACTTGGGGCACCTGTGAAATTTCTTTAACCATGAGTGGTAAGCATTGGGTAATCTGGGCTTTCTTATTGATATTTTTAGTACATTTTTATAAGAGCACGAAGAGAGCTTGTACATGGTACAGGATCCGCTGAACTAATGCCTGCTTCTGACAGCAGCCAACAAGAAATGCTCACAGAAAGAGTGCAGGAAGCAGTGACATATTTCTTTCACTTCTCATCCCTGTCTATCATCACTGCTTTAGACACAATTGTGTCTGATCACTTGTGACCTTACCCTTCACGTATTTGAGAATCTCACTTGTAAACCCTTTTAGATCTCGGTGCTTCTGGCCTCTGCAGCTGCCTCTGGCAATGAACTTGAAAAAGGTACTGTGCATGTCCCCTTTCTTGGGCACCACTGAGGTGACCTGTTCTCCCACGGCAGGAGCTGAATCCCTTCACTCCACCATTGCTGCCCCTTGCAGCACCCTCCTCCTCTCCCATAACCTTTGAGACAAGGATGGAGGAGTAAAGGGTAGAGAGAGACCAGAAATATGTGCATTACTTAAATGCAGCCACATCACAGATTTATACAGTAATGTAATGATGGCTTTTTCAGTTTCTTTCCCTAGAAATTCCTGTTTCTCTTTCCAAGTACTTCTGAGTACTGAGTCAGCTGCTTTTATAGGACTACCTCAGTACTTCAGAAATCTCCTTTCTGAATAGTAGTAACTAAGGTGATCTTGCCTGGACAGGTTCACCAAGATGACATCTTACAGTTTTTGTCAGCCCTGCTGCCCCACAAACCCAGATAAGTCTCTTATCTCTTCCTGGATAAGAGACTGCAGCAATGGTTTTACAAGTCCTGCTGTAGGAAGTGTGACGTGTTACTCAGCTAGCTGCTGTCTTCAGCTCTGTTGTACTCTAGTGGCTAGATCTGAATTCCTCATTGGCAAAGGTAATATTTTTAAAATGAAACTTCAGTAATTAGGGGCAAAGTTACTGGTTCTTGAGGTTTTTGGTGGTACAAAAGGATCATTAAGCATATATGCTGTGTCTAGGATGGAATGAAATGTAGAACATGGGATCTAAGTAATTCAGCTAGTGATAAGGGCTGGGGTCTCAGCATTTTACTCCAGTAAAGGCCAAATGCCAAGGCTGGGTGGCTGCTGCAGTGGCTTTGCCTTTCAACTTCACCCACCCAGATCTCTGTGCTAATGCACAACACAGCCCCTTCCTAGTTATTTATTGGCAAAAAGACTGCTGAGCCCAAAGAAATTGCACTCTGATGGTTTGGTATTTTCCTTCAAAGAAAAATATGCCTCTTCTTTGGGTATTTTGGACCTTGTAACTTTAGCAGGGAGAACAGCACACAAGCAGCACCGTACACATACCTCCACAACTCAGTAGGGTGGTGAAAGCATAGGAACATACACAAAAAGGCAGTGAGAGAGACAAGCTGCTTCTCTCATTCCCAGGCCAGTGCAGAACCAATAGCAGGTTTAAACAACAGCTAAAATAAAAGGAAGGAATACCCCAGACAACATTTTTTGCTCAAAACTCTCCTGAGAGAAGTAAAATAAACATGCAGGTTCACACAACAGCATAATCCAAGGATTGTAACCAGCAGCAATGGACTGTAACACAGCTATATTATTAGGTTTTCATTGTATTTGGCTCCCAGTTAAAGCAAAAGGTAAAATAAAATATTTTATTAGACCGCCATTGTGCCTTTTTTTTTTTTTTAGTTCCAGAGTAACAACTTTTGGATATACCCAACAGACACTTAAAAGAGGAAAACACTTACTCTCTTCCATAATACTTTGGTCTGTTCTCCACCTAAATTTTGAAAGAAAGAAAAAAAAAATATTAAAAACATAATTCTAAATAAACTACGTAAAAATAGATTACTCTTGATTAATAAGGAGGATTACTGCACCCATCTAAGCTACAATATTCTGCAGACTCAAAACTGTGACTAGAACATGACTACACAGTAGAACAGAAAAATGAAAACAGAAGAGGTGGTTTTATTGATATATTTCTGGCGGGAAAACATGTATCAGTGGTCAAAAAATAGAACTACACATAATTGTATGAAATCTGACCAAACAGACAAAGAATATTTTACTGCAGTTTTGCCAATCTAGTATTTATAATGTATTTTTGTTATATACCCTTTGTATACATTTGTATAGCCTTTATTTATATTACATATGCATAATGTATATATACTATATGTATTATATTGACATTTATATACCCTTTATATACATTTTTTGCCTTTATATGGCAATTGACCCAAAACAAAATGTTTAATATCCTTGGAAAAAACCAGAATTTTATGTATTTAGACCTAGTCATAAATTCTGTGAAGTCTCAAGCTTTTGTGGGCCTGACCCAAAGTACACTGGAAGTCGCCGGGAAGATTGCCAATCATTTCAGAGATCTTCGAACCAAATCTCAGGGATGCGAAGTTGTCACCCACGAGCTCTGGGCAGGCGTGGCACAGCGACTCCCGGCTCCCGGTGCCATTCCCTTCCCGGCGGCTCCCGCGGCGGGGCCGGCAGGGGGCGCCGCCCGCCCAGCCTTGGCACGGGGCCGCTCCCGCGGGCGCCCCAATTGACGCGGCCCGGCCAGGGATCATTAACGCCCAGGCATCACTAACGCATCCGCACCCAAGTGTCTGCAGGAAGAGCCGCTCCCTCGCCAGCTACAGAGCAGACCAACAGTGTCATCTCGCCGGGCTGCAGCTTCAGGCTGTGCTTTCATCAGTAAGAGAGGCAGGACTTCCTCTAAGATACACATCAAGTCTCCAAATTATTGAAGAAGATTATCTGAGCTCTGCAAATCTCCATGAATATGTCTATGTTGGTGGAATTACTGCTTCATACATGCTAACACATGTATGACAAATTGCGGTTTCAAGACTGCTTCACTCTTTAGCATAAAACCCCTTTAGTGATTTTCCCTCCATTTCTCTGACTGGAAACAAGTTCTCTTGTTCTTGTTTTCATGAATTCTTATTATTTCGCTCATAAAAACTTTAAATCGGCAAAGGTTTTCTTTTTATTTTTTTTTCTTCTGAATAGCAAATGCATAACTGTCACATTTTTGATTCTACACGCCAAGCACTGAAGAGAAGCAGCTGACTTTCTACCCTGCAGTCACTAGGGCTACAACACAGCAGAAGATGAACAAAAGTCTGTACAAGATAATGAGAATCTTCAATGGAAGCCCTATGGGAGTTCAATCAAGTCCTTACTGTGCTTCTTTCCCAGCTCGGCATTTCTTTTCTAGCACAGCATTAACAATAGCAGTATCATACCCTTGAAACTCCTGCCCAGGAATAATACCTTGATACAAACATTTCTGAGCTCTGAGGGGCAGGAATAAGAGAGAAAAGAATACACAGAATTGAAGAGAGAGCAAAATCAAAGGAATTGCCAAGTGCAGGTGCTGTGTTTCTATGTGCATATATGGGAACTTAGAGAAGAAAGTGTGTTAATTCAATTTAACTTTCTATTTTTAAGTAAAAAATTAATATTAACAAAAGATGTATTACCTCTGAAAGGAGGTTGTTCATATGTTCATCTTCAACAGCACTATATGACTTACTCTCTTGGAACTGTGCAGCCTTCCTGTCATCCTTATAGACCTTAATAACCCTTGAAAGCATAGATTTAGCTGGCAAGTTAATTAAAAATTGGGTATCAGAAGCTGGGTTACATAAGACCACCACATGCAATCTTCTCTTTCATGGAATCAAAGGCTACTCAGTACACTGAAAATTAGTGAAGTTTACTTAGACAAAAGAAGTAAAGCATGACTTTCATTTCGTAGTCAGAATCTGCTTCTATTTAAAAATACTGATTTACCTTGATTGCATTTACATACAGAATAAACCCCAACACTTTCAACCTACCTTAGAAAAATGAAAGAGTTACTCGGACCCACCTTCGAAATTAGCTTTAAGCACAGGTTCCCCCATATATATATGTATATATATGTAACAATTTATATATAACGTATAAAAGCAATCTGGAAATAACTCCTTGAACAAAGAGAGGAACATTTTTTTCATCCTTCTCACACTATTTATGCAAAAATACAAACTTTTCTGGGATTTTTATCATTTGACTAGTAACTGACTGAACCACCCTGGATAATGTGATTTCCACTTTCCCTGTTGTTCATGAGCTAAAAGAGTTGCTCTACTGAGAATCCACACAAAGTCTCTCTACCTCTCTCTTCTTCCTCCTATTCCATAGAACAGAAACCTTCACTCCAACATCTTTTAGCATTCACGTGTCTAAAGTCACCACAACTTCAGTATTTGGTTTTAGACAGGAAAGACACTGTAGTATTTCCTGAAATGAAGCTCCTGATCTGGCAGACCATCCTAGTGCCTCAGAATCTAAAAATCCCCTCTTGTGCTTACTGCAACCTTTGCCCTGAAATAATAATTTCTGTCCTAACCAAATTTATGACTAGGAACAAACACAAGGAAATAAAGTTAAAGCAAGATAAAAGATCAAAAATAACATCAGGGTCTCTACATCAAAACCAGAATGTTGGACTGAACTTGGAAATAAACCAAAAGCCTGCACAATTGATGAACCAGAGGCTTAAAAATATCAAAGGAGCCAGTAGGTCTGTTTTGTGCCGACTGCAGACTCTGTAAAAACTTCAAGGGAAATTCTATATATTCCAGAAGGCAAAGGTGACTGAAATTCAGTTGGGATTAGCTTTCCCTCTCCTGTTATAAATGGGCTTGCACACACAAAGTCAAGCAGATCCACCTGAAAGAACTCTCAGCAGCAGAAAGAGCAGAAAATCCACAGGTAGGGAAGTGACTGTTTCCTGGTGGTAGGAGCCCAGAACAATCAGCCCTATTCTGAGAACAGACACACTTACGGGTTTTTTTGCATAGATAATGCCCATGAAGAACACTTACATCACTTTCAGTATAGTCCTCACAATTTCCTTGCTGAAAAAAGAGCCACCTTTCCTAGGCAACCAGTTGGCTCTAATGCATAACTCCCTAGACAAGGAACAAGGGGAGACATCAGAGGGTTCGAATCATTTATGGATCCTTACGCTAACAGACAAAAACAAAGTACAAAAATGAAGAAAATTACATAAGGCAAATTACAGCTCTTCACTAGTGAAAACATATTTTGCCTTGAAGAGCATCACAGCTTGCTTTTACTTCCCCTATACAGAAGATAAATTACATGGTTTCTCCCTCTCCACTAAAAGTATGTGGCAGCTTTCAATTCAAATGTGAGATGATAATTTTTTGGCTTAAAAAAAGGCATTATTGCCAATTTCAAACCAAAAATGTTCTTCCAGAGCAGGCATTTCTGGGTGTTGTTCCAGAAGCCATGGGGAATATGCTGAAAATCGTTAATGAAATTCACAGTTGTAAAAATTGTGAAACACCAGTGAATGCCAAAATTATTTAGAACTCATGTCACATTGATCAGGAAATAAAATGTATGGTAAAGCAACCTAAATCACTACTAATCCAGTAATCTTACAAAGCCAGCAACATTCAATGACATCTAATCTTGATGCATGCTCAAAGAGAAATGAAACCCTGCACAGCTCTCCTGGCGCTCTACAAAGGCCTTTGGAAGCTCATGTTTGAGAGACTCTGCATACTCCAGCCTTGACTGCCAGCCTGCCAAACCTGATTGCCTCTCCCCACTCCCCAGAAAACCCTTACTTGTTCACAGTCTAGTTTTACATAATTTTTTACAATGTTACAGCATATCCTTCAAGGTTGTACTTGGATTTGATGTCAACACTGAGAAGAAAATAAGCCTTCTTAAAATGAACTAGCTATCTGAGCTAATTCAATATAGTATGTTTACATAATCTTGAAGTTTACTGAATTTCAATGCACTGGGATTTGTGGCCCCTCTTCTGGCCAGGATGGTTTAGCCCTAGCATGACATATTCCCACTAATGTACAGATTATTGTATTAAAATCCTACACAACTCTGCAAGACAAGTCATCACAAAACTGGTGGGAATCATGCAGGCAGGAGGTGAGCATCCCCTGTGTGACAGATTTTCATTGCAAGCATTGACATCCGAGCCACACTGCACTGAAGATTTCAAGATACCCTGAAGAATTCTTTCTGCGTAAGTACTACCACAGAAATAAAATAACCCTAATTTCAGAAAAATTAAATTTCTCTTCAGCTTCATTGCACAAGACCCTTTTTTTCAACCAGTGGCCAGAGCTGAAATCTAGAAATGCTGGAATGAAAGTTTAGAAATCCCTCTAGGACAGCAATTCTCTAAGTCAGAAGGGCCAGCACAGTATAACATTGTGTACTGTGGACCCATTTCAGCCACTACCTTAATACATCCATGACGAGAATATAGGTATTTTTTCAGAAAGAAACAATAAGGTGGGTAGCTGCACCTGGTTCTCTGTTCTTCAAAATACAGAAAGAACAAGGAAACAAGATCCACCAGTTAATAATGTTGGTGTGTTTACTCAGCACAGGCAGTAAGGCATTTTCCCAAAGGAAGTTTAATCTGATATATTTTCTGTTTGGAACAATCCTAATTATTTTTCAGTAACTCTGGTTGACTGGATATAAATATGTTTTTCAGCTCAGTTTGACATAAAGAGAAATAGAAGGGTTGGAAGAGAAGCTTTCAAGACAAGCCCAGTAAAAAACAGACTGTAAAGAAAAGGAGTTTATTGTCTGTATTGTTCAGCTCCTGGCAGATTTATCATAAGCCTACTGCAAACTTTATACCTACAATCAACAACTAAAACAGATTAAGGGAAATTGCAAGTCCCTATTAAATGGAATGAAGGAAAATTATGCTGTATTTCGTTACTCCTATAAAACCTTTTTTTTTATTTGCGTCCACATTTTTTAAAGAAAAAATTCTACTTAGATCAATTAGCTTGTCTAAAATTCTCTCCAAATAGGACAAATTATTTCACGCTAATGATTCTTAAGCAATTTGAGAAAACATTCTTTAGGAAGGGAAATATTTATCTTTTTTTCTTATACCTTTTAACCATTTTTTCCTTTATTACCTTATCAGGCTCTCTGTCACCAGTGTTTTCAGAGAGAAACAACTCTTGGTTTTGTAAAATGTTTCACACCACAAAGTCTGTTGCTAATTTTGTCAGTAGGAATAGCAGCAACACAACATCTCTAGTCTCCAGCCAAGGACAGGCCAGTTGTGGAACTTACAGTGGCCCGACATAATGAAAAAATGGTTTTCTCCCTTAAGGTTTTCAGTCAATGTCATGTGTAACTTCCTGAGTATGTTTCTTTGAGTACTTCGATTGTGTGGTGAGGGAGGAGCAAAGGCATTCCTCAGAAAGAAACCAGCAATGCCCAAGTCCCCAGAACATATTCCAGCCGCACTGCCCATGTGCCAGAAGCTGTGCAGAGAGAAAGGTGACACGAATGGTTTGAAAGTGTGCATCTCTTTTTATCAGTCAGTCACAGAGCCACAGAGACGCCAGGGTTATGGCCACTTCAAGGATGCACATTTAGCCACGAGACAGCAAGGGATTACAGTGCCTCCAGGAAAGTAGCTGGGAGCAAGATGTCAAATCCATTCCAAACACCAGAGGGCCAATGACTAGACAGATCTCTGCAGAAAAGGATTAGATCATTTTCACAATCATTTTCACGATCATAACGATGACATCGTTACAGATCAATAAATGAACTTAAATCACTGGATGCTGTCTGTAGCAAAAACTGCCAAACCCAGAATGTCATACTGAGGTACAAACCCAAGAATGCAGCTGACAAGACGCCTTAGAATAATCCTCTCTTTGTGATGTCCACTCAGAAGGTCTCTAGATGGAATACTGACTGTGGGTTCAGCACCACCTCTCAAGAAGGACTGGAGCAAACAAACGGAGTGAGCAGGAATTTAGCAACCGTAAAAAGACATGAAGAAAGACTGGCTTAAAGAACAGAAGACAGAGAGGGGCTGTTGCAGAAAGGTACAAAGAAGGCTGCTTTCCAGAGGAAATAAATGTGTTGTTTGTGCGCTGACAAGATGTGACAAGAAGAAATAGGCTTAAACCACTAAAAAAGAAGATAGAACTAAGAAAAATGTAAAAAATAATTAAACACTAACTAAATAAGCAGAGACAGTCAAGAAATCCTCATGAAGCCTTTTTCAAGGCCTTAAGAAACGGATATGCAAACATATCTTCTTGAACCAGGGATGACAACATCTTGAGTTTCTTCTAGCCCTAAGATAGCACAGTCCAGCCTTATTCTTCATCTCTTCCTGGACTGTTCTCAGGAGATACAGATGAGCAAGGAGCGGACTTGAATAGGCTGTAAAAATCACATATAAAACAACAATAATACTCTCTCCACATCTAGGAGAGAAGGCAGCACCGAGAAGGCAAGGCACCAAGAGAACTGTTCTGGAGGAGAAAGACAAGCCTTCAAGTGATAAACTTGTCACCACTTAACTAAATTACAGAAGCCAGTTTAAATCCATCATCATCATAATGAAGTGCCAAATTGTATTTGGTATCTTCTAACAAAATAATTCTGTGGAAAAATTTACAGTGCCAGGGAGAAGGTAGGAGTGTTCTTCATCACTAGAAAGAATGTAAAATAATATAAGACAAGAGTGAAGAGCACAAAGAATGCTTTTATTAACTGCTGTTCAAAGCTGCACATCTCTGCTCTGATGGCATGCTGCAACCTCCAGAGAAGGCAAAAGGCATAATGACTCTTTTGCAGAAGGATAACACATAGCAAAGAAACACAGGAAACTCCCCAGATGTTGACTGTTACTGTAGCACTTACTGCAGGTTGATTTCCACTCAGTCAAGGTTATTTCTACCATTTTTAAAGACAAGTTATGTTCAAATAATTTAAACCATTTGTTTACTTACTTGCTTGTACCAAATTTTCAAAAGAGCTGCTTTAAGCCATATTTTCTGAGGGTATTTTTAACTCAGGTTTGTTTCCCTTCTATGACCTTGAGCAAGCTGACCAGCAGCCAATAATCAATACACCAGACAAAACACTATAAACTCCAGAAGGTAACAAAAATCTTTCCCCAAATGGACATCTCTATTACTACTAAACCATAACATATTTCTATATATACTCAGCTCTAACAGAAAAGATCAAGATTGAATAGGAAAAGAAAATCCAAATATTTTCTCATGCAGTAAGGAAAATAATGGTCCCCTGAACATAAGCTAAAATAAAATGAAATAAATCTTAATCAAGAAGGCTGCTGCTAAACAGTCAGGGGACACGGGGTCAGGTTCAAACAATTTCAACAGCAAAAGCAGGAATCATCTATTTTGTTGTGCAGCTTCCATTCACTCAGTAAGGGCATCATTAAATGTAAAAGGAATATCGATGTTACCCTGAATGCAGGATGTAACATTTGAATACGACATTTAAACTATGCTCCTTTTTTTCAAGAATGATCTCTTGAGTCATTTAAATGGGAAGAAAAATATCCCCAGCAGCAGCAGATAAATGCAGTAAGCCACATCAATGCTCTGGATCCTTCTGTAACAACTGAGAAGTACTCAGTCATTCCTATGACGCATGCCACAACAGTCCACAGTTCCAAAAAGATGTGTGTGACTGACTGATTTGATCATTCTTGTCTTTAACTATATACATACATGTACAGGAAGTACAGTAAGGAAGACAGAGAGATGTGCAGAGTTTCTATATTTATTCATATTAGGAAATACAAATTCATCAGTTGCTCAATACTCTTGAGTTCGTGGTTTTCACTGGGGTAGAATTAATTTTCTTCACAGTGGCTGGTATTCATAGAGGCCGTGTTTTGGATTTGTGATGAAAATGCATTTGATAACACAGAGAATTTTTTTTACTGCTGAGCAGGGTTTACACAGAGCCCAGGCCTTTTCTGCTTTTCGTACTGCCATGCTGGTGAGGAGCTGAGGTGCATGGGAAACTGGGAGGAAACACAGCTGGCAGAAATGATCCCGAGTGACAAAAAGGATATTCCAGAGCATATGACATCATGCTCAGTACATAAAGTGGGGAGAAGAAGGAGGTAGGGAGGAACATTTGGGGTGATGGTGTTTGTCTTCCCAAGTAACTGTTACATCTGATGGAGCCCCGCTCTCCTGAGGATGGCTGAGCATCCCCCTGCCCAGGGGAAGTGATAAATTACTTCCTTGTTTTGCTTTGCTTGTGTGTGCAGCTTCTGCTTTCCCTATTAAATTGTCTTTATCTGAACCCATGAGCTTTCTACTTTTTATTATTTTGATTGTCTCCCCAGTCCCACTGGTGGGGCAGTGATTGAGCAGGTGTGTGGGGCTTGGCTGCTGACTGGGGTTAAACCAGGACAGTTCCTCCTCTTGAAACTTGAAAGAAGATACCAGACACAAAGTCAGAGAGCAGAGACAGCAAGACCCCCTTCTACAGGCACAAGGAATACTGGCCTGAATTGGAACAGGTATGTAAACCTGTACAAGCACATAGCTTTTTCACCTACAGGTAGGCTTATTGATAAACTTTATCTAGGTCAATATATGAAAGAGGCTTTAATTTATTTTGGCTTGAAAACTTCTTATATTCAACACCATGTCTAAATAAAAAGAACCAGCTTAAAAGAGTGATATGTAACAAGGATATGTAAAAGGAAATAAAAATCTAGGAGAATAGCAAAAATCACAAACACAGACACACACACATCACGCACTTCCAAGGAGTGATGGAAGGGAGCGTGAAACTTTGCAAAGATTTCAAGCAAACCCAGAGGGATAATTAGCACGTTCATCAGTCCATAAAGACAGCTACCTACAGTTTGTGCTCATCAAACAAGTCAGAGCTTGCCATCATGTCTTCCAAAAGGATGGTTTTAACTTTTCCATTTCACAGTGATCAATGAATGCACCGACTGGTTCATACTGTATTCCTCTGATGAAGACGAACACTAGTCTAATTTGCAAATCATAACCTAGACCATTAGTAAATCAAAACTGAGGCAAGTCAAGTGAAACAGATAAACCTCTTCTAGTTTTGTTTAGCTGTAACTACTTAAATGAAATATTTACTATCATGCCTGCAGAATAATTAGGAAGCTTTCTTCTCTGTTCAGTAGTCAATGGACTGTTAAAATGAAGATGATGTGGCTTCGTCTGAGTGCTCCACCACCTCACTATTGCAGCAGAGAGAGACTGCTCATGGACTCTAGGAGAGATGAGATTTCCTGTCAGTCACTAAAATGCCTTGGAAAAAAGCACCGGCAAATTTCTCTGATATGATGAATGCAAGGGAATTTTGGGCAAGCAATATTCCAGCCCCCTTCTTTCTTTCTCTTCAGCTGCAAAACACAGGCATTCTGTGGGGCAAAATTCACTGTGGAGATACTATGGAAAAATAACATTTTTCTGTAAAATTTTAAACCCACAATTTAAATTCACGTAGAAAAACCTGCAGATAGCCAGTTTAGAGGGATGCTGGATACAATACATTCTGACATTCCACAAGCCCTTTGCACCAGTTAAACTGAACTCCCTTCCCGGCCTTCAACTATTCTCAGACACCACCAGTGCAGCTAGGCTTCCAACTTCCTTGCTATGGGTTTCAGCTGAAGAACTTTTCTCCTTTTGTCAATGGCTATTCAAAATTACTCTTCAGCTTCATTTGCCCACAGACTACTGCTGTGTCCTCTTTGTTTCTATCATAAAGAGGATTAAAAACACACAATTAAAGCATCAGCAATATTATAAGAATTTGAAAATACAGGCTCCATTAAGTCTTAGATGTACAAACATTTTCATTAACACAAACAGTTTTCAGCACTATTCTGCTCATTTTCACTTAATTGCTGGCTAATGGGGTCTCTTGGTGTGTCACTGTGTGTGTTCTGAGGTTTCTTTCTAAGGGAAAGATAATAAAATATTCTGAATTATCTCAGATAAACTCTCAGGACAGACAGTAAAAGACACCTCATGGCAGTGTCTGACTTTTGGTAGTAGAATGATTTGAACAACTGCCATGAAAATTCCCATTTACTCCCACTATTTACCACCAATTTTATGGCCAATTTCAATGCCCTATTACAGCTCTCTAGTCCTTTACCACAGCATAGAAATTGTTCTTAGAAAGATGAGGGCAGAGGCAAAGAGGAAATATTCAGCTCGTAAAGGTCAATAAGTGAGCAGAATAAGAGAATTCATGGAAGACTTATTGCAAGGATTAAATACTTACTATCCAGTCAAACAAACTATTCAAATACCTTACTAAGGCTGAATTTTAACAACCTTGCTCAAGCTTGCTTAATCACAAGCTTTTCCTAATGTACAAATATAAAGTATTGTTGTATCTGAAAGAAGGGCTGATACAAGTAACCAGTGTTTTTAATATTGCAATTTTTTAAACGATACTCTTCTAATTGCATTGTTCTCAGCTTGAATCCCATGCTTCAGAAGAAACTTTGGGGAGAACTGAGCAAAGAGTAATTTGCAAGTTCAGTTTTGGAGAAGTTCAATAATCCTGTATATTTGCAACTGGTAATGCACAAGATGACAACAGCTTTAGAGACCTGTTAGTGACCATTTAAACAGTTATGCTCCATGATCATTATTTTAATCTCTTACAATGACTTAAGCAAAAAGAAAAAGGGATTTTTTTTTCAGAGAACAGTCTTCCTTTTGTAATCATATTTGTTTTTAGTCAAGAAACCATAATTTTTATGCTGTAAAGGCAGAAACAATAATCTCTCACTTCTGACACAACCTATTTGGAATTCAGGATGACAAGGAAGGCAATTAACTGACATTTTTCTACACAATAATATAAGTTAAGGCTCTAAGGCTTTGTCTACACTAGGGAAATTTAGACAAGTTTCTCAGTGTCACTGACACTGGCTTGGCCAAAGCACTGTTAGGAATTATGGAAGGTCTATTGCAGACAAATTCACCAGCCTCAAAAATTGCTATCAGCAATTAAGGACTTCTTGGAACACAATGGGAATACCATTCACAGGTATGAATATTTCTGCACAAATAACCCAAGAACCCATGAGTAAGACTCATTCCCTCTACAAAAAAAATTTTGAATGTGCCCATTGTTTAACCAAAAATAGTCCAAAGTAATGTCACCATCCTTTCTTAATTCTTTTACTTTGTTAAAGCCTCCATTTCTTAAAAAGATATTTTAACTTTAAATAATCTACTCCTTAAATACTTCTTAAAATTAAGAATCATTTGACATGTTCCTTTTGAATACAACAAAGAAGTTGAAAGCTTGAGTTATTTTCTGAGAATGTAATTTTTTCATAAGCATTTCTGTAGAATAAACCCTAAAAGACATCTTATAATATGACTTCCTCACAACATGGATGGGATTCTTTGGTGCCTATCACCACACCACTCAATATTTAAAAGCTACTCCTCCACCTGAACAGCGTTTTTAAACTGAACTTTTTCTATTTAAAAGCTAAATCATTAAAACACTGCTGGAAGGAATATGGTTACAAATGAGGATATTGGCAGAAATCCAATGTTATTGGGAAGGTAGGATATTCATACTAGTCCGCTGCCAGTGGTGATTAATTAAAAGATGTTGGATACCTGAAGCCTGAATTGTTCATTCAATATGATTCCCATTGCTTTTGCTGACAAGATATTTATACAACCAAAAGAAGAAAAGGCAAATCATGATAGCAAAGCTCAAAGACACAAAGATATAAATGTTCATATTTTATTTACAGTCCCAGCTTTTAGTCTGGTGGTTCACATATCAGGAGAGGTGATTTCTGTCTCCGCAGTATAGTTTATCAAGAAATCTGCATAAATTAGTTGGTAGGACTGCAGAGATCTGAGGCTGAAACCCTTGTGACTATGGAGCAACAGAGAAGTAATGGAAGAGCAAATGGATGTGGAGAATGTGAAAGATGACAATGGAAAAGATGGAGAATGATGAAAATGCTAAAAGGTGAAAGAAAAAAAAAACAACCTATCCTTGTTTATGTGTCGTTACAGATTTGGTTTGCAGCAGATGCTTCAATTTCCTTGCAAACAGTGCAGAATTTGCCAATTATGAGAGACATCTTCCCACAAGCATGAAGGATTTAAAATTATTTGCAATTTTTAGATTAGTTTGAATTAGTTAGAATACTAAATTACACAGGGAAATACCCTCAGCAAAGTCCACTTCCTATGATATGCACATGGAGAGACAAATCCCATCTGTCAGCCACACATCCTGCTGACACCTTCTCTCCAGATACTGGATAACCATCATTTAACTAAATGTGGACTAAATAACTATTGTATTTCCAATTAATTATTATTAATTAACAAACAACACAAAATAAGATTTTGAGATCTTTCTATGTAACTGGCAAACTCAGTATTAATAAAACACCATCTTTAGTGAAGGAAGCCTGTAAAATCATCAGATGACAGTGAAATCAAACTAGAAGTGAGAAAAACAATGCCAAAACACCCGTCTTACAGACTGCATGCTAAGAAAAAGGTAATAGGTGCCAGAGGAACAGAGTCCTGAATTTCCTCTCTAAAATAATCCGTGATGCTCTATAAAACCACTGTGTAGTTCTACTTTATAATATAAACTGATAATATGAACCACATATTTGTGTATATTGACATCTTCTAAGTATCAGGACATCCCATCTGCCCCACCACCCCAGCTATATGCAAAAATAATGCACATCAGCAGTGTCATAGTGGATTTTTGGCTCTTGGGTCAGAGAATCTGTGTTTCTGGCAATCAGGCTGTGAACACATACAACTGATCTGCACAAAGATTCGAAATCCAAGTAACAAGAGCCAAAGATCATATTTGTGGGAATTCATACTGCTTTATATACCAGCCCCTAAACAAAGTCTCTGTATTTTCAGCTGTTTAACTAACTTAAGACAAAATTCCAAAATTCCAAAAAAGTCAAAATAGGACTCTGCAGTCTATGAAGTGAGCAACTGATAATGGTTTATTAGTTAGAACCAAACCCAGACTATGTGAAACAGACATCTTTTGCTTATTTTGTTATGTCCTGCTATGTCAATTATGTGTTTTTTTAAGTAGTAAGGCCTTAGCTTCTTTCTGCAAATCTTTGGAGGTGACCTGAATAGGCAGTAAATATGTATGGTCTTTAAACATCAGGTAAAGAGGATAACTTCCATTGTACAAAACATGGTCTTGAGTTCAAAGAAATAAGTTAGATACAGCACACTGGTAAGGAGTTCACAGCTGCACATTCACTTCCCTTGTGTAGATAATCTTGTTTCTAGAAGAAGAATACAATTGCTACACTACTCTGACTATTTTACCTTGATTCAAATTTTCTCTCATGAAGGCAAAATAGAAAATGCTTAAATTTGAGTTAGCATAATATATTTTGGATTAAACTTTTACAGATTAACTTGTATTCCCACAAAGATGAGTTCATATTGTAGACATGGTTTTCTACGCGTTCAGTGCTTATTAATCAGCTCTTCTAATGACAAGTCCATCCTCAAAGTAGTCTCAATATGAAATAGGTAAAATAGATACACTATTATATCAAGAAAATAAACTCCTCTAAAGCTGTGCTGGAAGAAAATGAATTGTTTACCTTAATTTTGTTTCTTAAAAACTATATATTTTTAACTACACCATGACTAGTTTGATATCTGTTATGTGATATTAATTCAGTAAAACCCTTACTGTTCTTCTCTTTAAAGAATACTAGCCACAGAGGCCTAACTGTCCTTTGGTTTGCATGAGATTTCAGAGAGGAAGGTCTTGATAAAACCTGTCAGCACATCTGCACTGAAGTCCCAGAGGGCTAGCACACACTTCTTCTCCCCAGGCCTCATCTTTGACAGGGAGAAAAGATGACACAAGGGTTCACCCACTCGGGTGTTTTGCTTGTCCTTCTTAAAATCCTGTGCATATGTCTTGGGACAATCCCAAACTGACAGGACTTGAAGACTTCCAGACAGACGCCAAGAGCCTACTCTCCCTGCCCTGCAACTAGTAGAGGGCACTTGAGAGAAAAATGCAGAGCTCTTTTAGTTAAGGCTCTGGGTGGACTGTAAGGCTCAGGTAAACTGTACTCAACTGTACTCAGTTCCTGGGTTTGCAAAGGATTTTCTTCATGAACCCAGGCAAGTACCTGTGCCTTGCTACAAAACCTCCTGCCTCACACAGAAGCGTTTTGAGACAGTATGTAAATGTCTGAGAGGTGTTTCATGGGCACACAGTGCGGGAAGCAGGACAGAGCTCAGCATGATGCCCAGGAGTAGAGCTGAACATCACACTGATGAGCTGCAGTTTCTATCTTCCTGCACATCATCTTTTACACCCTGTGCAATCACTTCATGTGTTTAGTACTTCTACTGCTAGTATTGCATGTCTGTTTGCACGAAATTTATCCCTGACCTTATAGGAGATAAAGCTATTGCAGTTTTTTTGATTGAGCAGAGACATCTATGTGTTTTCCGTTACTATTACGCCATGCAGGGTGATGAACTGACATACTAAAGCAAGTAGAAATGGAGAAAAAAAATACAGAAGAAGAAAACAAGGGGACAAGATGACTCAGCCAAACCTGCAGCCCTGCAGATTTCTAAATATTCTATAATCTTCAAAGTCTCTGTGAGAGAACAGAGCTCTCTGGCTATCATTTCACTGTTTTAACTTGAACATAGTACTTGGCAGGAATCATTCAACAAACTGAAGCTATGCGTATTATGTTGAAACATATCACACAGACGTTATTATGCAGATGCAGGAAGAAAAATACACCTTTGTTTTGACAAGGAAACTCAAAACTTTAGGTAGTACACAGAAAAGCACACTAAAAAATGATGGGTAAGTACTTGTCTAATGAAGGTGCTTCTAGTGGTAGAATGAGGCTGCCATTCCTAATTAGCAAATATTATCCAGCTTTAATTAATCAACCTTAAGGGAAATGATTATATAAAATAATGGCATAGAAAAGTTGAAGCAAGTAACATCCACAAACTGTACAAAAGATGTTTTGGTGATCATATGCTGCTGGCAATTCATCAGATATAACAAGGTAGAGCAAAAGAACTGACCTCCCGAGGACAGATGATTCTCTTGGGACGTGGCGCCTCTTGTTGCAGTTGATACACTGTCAAACACAAAAATGCACAGATCATTAGAAGATGGCAACATAGACAAACTTTTATTCAGATGAGTCTTTTTAGCCAGGGGCTGCAAAGACACATGCAAATGTAAAGACAGCGACAGCAAAATGAGGTATTTCAGTGTGTCTAAGTCATTTATATGAAAATTGGTTGTTGACTGGCACACTAACTCAAGTGGTCAATGTTTTAGCTGTTAGAAGCATTATCCTTTTGTACTGGTTTTTACATTTCTATACCAGGGAAGACTAGCCAGAAAGACTTACTAGGTCTGTATCAGGATAAAATCCCACTTTTGCACATACCATGTTGTAACAACCCAAGAACAGATTGTTTACCAGTAACACTAGCAGTTTTTTGGATAGGCCAAGAAAAAGTTCAATACCTTTGAATGGGCTCATCACAATCTCATAATTTATTTCAAGATATGCTGGCAATTACTGAAGAGCAAGCAAACATTCCTTTTAGAGCAATTATGCCCTATTCAAATAGCCCTGGATCAATTTTGCAAATCTTCTGAGGGCTGCAGGAGAGAGACCTGAGGCTAGGGGTACTTGCTGCCTGGCCCCCAGACTCTTCACTGAATGTATTTAATGAGATCCTCTCCCTCCCTTCCACTCCAGAGTCGTGAGAAGAAGCTGACATGCAATGACAGTAATCAATTCCAGCACAGACAGACTGTCTCTCCGTAACTCCAGTAAAAATCCCAGAGGTTTGGATTGCCTCCCTTGAGAAAGGCCTTCTGTATGCTGACCTTCTTGTATTTGGAAAGAACATGTCGTGTCCGTGAATTTTTTTAAAAGACTGAGTTTCCAGGACACGTTTGTCCACAATGCTAGTGAAGCTCAGAATTATGCCCTGAAAGGTGGTAGATTATGGGAAGAATAGAAATGTCTCTAGGTTTGATAAACACAGAAGCCCTGTTGCAGAAAGTGAATTGAAAAGGTGGGTGTTAGCCCTCGGCACCTTTTCCCACCTTGTGCACCTTCTCTTTAAATGGCGCTAGAAGCAAGGAAATCTGGAAAGAGGGGAAATCCTCAGCTTGCACCAAAGGTTGTCACATAAGCTCAGTGGGACATGAAAGCTTTGAGGGCTCCTGCTCTCTGCTCATGTCAAAGTGGAAAAACCCATAACCTCTTCTTTAACCGATCCAACCTTCATCCCTGGTTCCTTGGAGAGGCACAGAAAGACAGCTCATAATTTCTTATATTCCCTACCAATTTTATTGCTGGATGTAATCCAGCTTGACATTTCTACTAAGGCTTTGGATTTACTCTGCATCATTCAGCACTGTCAGATCTCCTGCTACTGTTGCACAAGATTTCTGATAACTTGATAATATTTTGATAACTCCGTGATAAATATGGTCTTTCTTACCTCTTGTAATTATGTGACTAAGATTCAAAGACTTCTACTCTTTTGTGATCAAACGACTTGTGTATCTGAATAAAGTGTCAAACAATGCATGAAAATTTTGTTCAAAAACCACAGATTTTTTTAAAATATCTGATTATTCTGGAGCCCAATATCATGATTTTAGAATTAAGTTCTGAATGTCTGAAATAAGCATAACCACTGATTGACCAAGTTAATGATGCTTAATACTAAACACATCCAAGACAAAAATAACAATTTTTTCCTTCCCCCCATTTCCAGTGGAGAGAAGGAACTCTAAAGATTCAAAATATGGCAAGAATATGACTGCTTCTCATTTAAAGGAAATTATCCATTTCCCCAATTAATTAATTTGAATTTTATCTGAAAAATCATACTTCATAAAAATTCCATTTTTCAATAATCAAATCTTTTAAACGTAGACTGACACAGCAAATTAAGCTAGTGGAGTTTCTAAGACAGCTTTGATAAAAGTGATGCAAAACAAGTAGGTCTGAAGAACACACAGGAAGCCTATCTTGTGATGTGCTACATTTTTGAGAAACAGAAAAAAGCAAAGAGCTCTCTAACATGACCAAGAGGATCTCTGAGGCTGACAACACCAAAGAACCAATGGTGGGGAGAAGAGTCAGCATTTCACAAAACAAAGGAAGGAATGATTAACAGGAAAGGGCAGATACAGACATGAAAGACCTGAAAGCAAACACAAAAAACTGGATGTTTATAGGATGTAGTGGGATAAATCAGTGGAAGGATTCATGATGAGTGCAAAGAAGACAAATCATCTTAACAACTGTATTTTGAATAGAATGGAAAAGGTTGCTGTCATTCTCAGAGAGAGGTGAGTAATTAATCTGTGCAATAATATGAACTGAGAAACATATCTGATTTAGAAATATATCAGAAGAAAACATAGTAAGACTAGAACTATAGAAATAAATAATTACAAATTATATTCTAATATAATGGATGAGAAAATGGCCCAAGCATGATCAAGACTGAAAATGCTGCAAATGGGAAATGGTTTCCTCTGAAGGACAAAAAAATTCAGATTTGGCCATATTAGCTTTAAATTGATAGTCATTAAACTGACAGAAAGACAAACCAGTGGAACAATTGGAGGGAGATAGAGAACCATTAGATGGAGGGAGAGAAGAGAGACTGGGAGCAGAGAAAGGACTGAAACCACCAGTGGCACTGTGGTAAGGGACAGTGCAGCTCAGTGGGAGACAAACAACAGAGAAGGGCCAGACAGACACACAGCTGCCAAGGATTCCCAGTAAGAACACACATCAGGGCAAGGGTGGAAAAGGTAAAACAACAGTGGCAGTTCAGTTAAGTGGAAAACAAGGAAGGCAGTGTCTCCCAGACTAAGGCATTAAGGAGCAAAGCCAGTGTGACCCTACCAAAAGCTGCGTTTTCCTTTAGAAAGGTCTCTGCTGTTTCTGCTTCAAATGATTGCTATGAGAAAGCCTGCTAATGGGCTATGAATACAGTGCAGTATTATGGCTAAGGTGACTTGAGAAAAATGTGCCCTACAGCTAAGTTCCAATGAGCACAGACACCTCATTAAGTGACCTCATTTTCAGAAGTGCTGAACATCCTGCAGCTCTGCCTGATCTCATTATACACTTTTTCCAAAGTGCTGGGCACTCGCGCTGAGGCTGACATTGCTGAGACCCCAGCACAGTCCAGGGGATGGTCAGAGATTCAGAAGGCACACATCCCTCACCTACTTCCTCAAATGGCAAACAATCCTTGCCTTTCTGCCTCATTTTCCAATCTCCGAAAATCTTAAAACAGAATTCAATGTATAAAACCATGGTTAAGTGAAATAATAGAAAACCACACTTATTTAATGCAGTGGCAAGCAGTGATTGACATCTGACCCAGTCAATTCCAGCATTTAGAACTGACAGGCAGGTTACAGACAAACCCACTGTGATCATAGAAAAGATGACACTCGAACATAATGATGCATTATTATTTTAGCCCTGAGAAAATTAACCTTATAAAAAGTCAATTGCATGCAAAAAGAAAATGTATTATTACTGCTCTCAGAGAACTGTATCAGACTGGGAGTGGTTTTTTGTTCAGCATCAGATGCAAATGAAATGCACAGTAATAATACACATTAAATATTAGGCAAAAATTCAGCACTGCAACAGAAAAATGCAGTAGCCTCTATTTGACCCTTGAACACCTTTACCAGGTTCATACTTCAGATAGCTTGCCAGCATTCATAGTATCATAGTCACATTGGAACGTACAGCGTTAACAAAACTTAGATTTATTATTGCATTACTTGAGGAACATTTCTTTGAGATGTAAAGTAGCTGGTTAGAATATATCTTTCTCTCTTTTGTTCCTGTTAGAGCACGAGTCTTGTCTCAGGGGATGAAATAGGGAAATTCTACAGTATGTTTTAGGAAGAACTGTCTAATTCCAAAATCCAATCTGCCTAAGAAACAAAGGGGTCACATGCAAAAATCAGCACTTACTCCTCTTCTGTCAGGGAAGAAGGACTATCACCCATTTCTGCCTACAGTTTTTTTTTTTTCATTCTGCAGTGTGTTAGGACCTCAAGCTTTCTCCTTTAACTCACCTATGATGAGTGTTCAGTGATGCTCCAGCGGAGAGGAAAAATTCCTATCATTGCTTTTATAAAGCAGCAAGGAAACATACCGCCTTCTGTCTCAGAATGTTTCACGGAGTTCCTCAGTTTTACCTCCTCAGACTCATCTCAGTCAGGCATTTTTTATCCATGTACTGAGCTTGAACAATATGAGCTGTCCTATTTCTGCAGGATTACTCACATGCTTAATTAGGAACCTAAGTGCTTGGCTGAAACAAAGACTTAATTTCTAACAAAAATGAGACTCGGACACTGTGCCTATTATTTGATGAAGGACAGAAGGCAGGGAAACTTTGTGAGGAGCTGAAGCATGGCATCAGCTGATGCTCTGTGCCTTGCCACTTTGCTTCCCACCAACACACTGATCTTGAATAATGCAAACAAACATTGAAGTGGCATTGACACATGACTGACTCAGCACATGCCAATCTCAACAGGGGTAAAAGGAGGAAAAGAGTGGTTTTACATCTCTTCAAAATTCAAGCACATACGTGCTGAGGCTGGAAACCAGCAATAACTATGCTCTTTCAGTCAAACAAATTGCCTACTCCTCCTGAGAAGCAGGTAAGGTAAGCAGTTTGTCCTCTAAGAGGACAGTGCAGTACTGGAGCAGGTTACCCACAAAGGTGGCAGAGGCTCTACCCTCGCAGGTTTTCAGGGCTCAGTTATGTAAAGCCATGGCTGCTCTGCTCTGGAGCCAACAATAGTCATGCTTCGAGTGGGAAGCCAGATCAGCTCACCCCAGAAGCCCTGCCAACCCACATTCTGTGATTCTTATCTTCCTTTATTTACTACCTCAGTGATGGCAAAACGGCAAAACACCATTTTCTAGAATACTTCCAACATATGGCAGACTACAAAACGAAATCTGTTATTGGAACGATGTAAGAAATCTGTTATCTGTTGATCTGCTTCTCAGGTAAAAATGCAATCAAACCCACTGCCTAGAGACTGCTGGCTGCTAGAAACTTTCCAAACTTTCTCCTTCCTGTTAATATAAAATTATTCTTGCCATTTCTTTTATTGTCTGTGTCCTGGGGCTATCAGAGAAAGTCTGAAAAACTTTGTGATCTGTGAAATCTATGTGAAATTCTAACAATTCCTCATAAGCAAGTGAGGATCTTCTGCATTAGAAGTGTTCATGCTTTCCAAATATAGCTGAATCAAATTTTTACTTTATGTCAAAACAGTAAGGCTTGAGATCTGAAAACTTTTGCCCTTTGATTAGTATTTGCCCATGGACACGTGCAACACTGTTTATTTGAATACTTTGTTGGCATAAACAGGAAAATCTGCCTTTGTTTGGAAGCTAGAAGGATTGAAGCCTTGATCTTGATGTCAGTAAAAGGCAACATAGTCACCTAAATTTATCCAGGACTTAAAATAAGAAATCAAAACTGTATGCAAAGTATCTTACTAGTATGCTAGCAAACTTTAAAAATTACTAGGGAAAATATATTGAAAATAATTGTTAAATAGGCAATAAACTCAAAGTGCTAAGCATGAAATATAAGTTAAATTAGTTAAAAAATAAATTAAATTAAATAAGTTAATAAGTTAAAACTGTCATGAGATAGGACAGTAGATTGAATCATAGACAAACACTATTGCTGGACATAATCTCTATAATTAATTTACCAGATCAGAAATCTTCTTGCTGAGTAAAGAAGCATATATCACCTATCACCTATCATTCCAAAGAAAAATGTGTATCTGTGGCTAAGCAGTCTCAGGAGTAAATCTTTCTAAGCTTAAACTATTTTCTGCCTTTTGGAGCTGTGCAACTTTTTCCAAGGTCACTCATGCATGGAGTTTAGACACCGGCCATGATTTTGTCATTACCACATTATTGGCATCCTAGATACAGAAGAATAGGAAATTATATATTCACAGACTATTCATCCGTTCTGGTTGCGTGGGGTTTATTTTTTTCCATTTAAAAATGTTTCCTTGGACTATATGTAAACTATCAAATAAAAGTAACCAAACTTCTTCACTGCATGCAGTGATCTGTCTGCTGCACAACTGGGGTAACTAAGAGCAGGTAAGTAAAAGTATGTTCTTATTTCCTGACTTTTTAATGAAAAGTTACTGCTAAAAAGGAGTAATTTCATATCTGTCATTTGAAATGCTGGTCTTCTCAGAGTCAATGGGAGCTTTTTCATTGATTTTGAGTAAGCCAGGTTCCTCTTTTCAAAAAAAAAATCTCTCAGCTGTCTGCTTCTTTTCAAGTACTCAGCAAAGAATGCTGGAATGGTCCAACAGTCTTGCTGACTTTTTAAGAGGTTTCTCTTACATGTTCAAAAGATTACAACAACAACAACAAACTATCTAGAAAACAGTGTTCTGAGAAGCAAGTTCTGTAATTTAATGGTATATTCAAATTTTGGTTGAAAAAAATCCCAGTCCATTCTGGGGCAGAATGTCATTCTCAGGTAACACAGAGGTGATGTCTTTGAAGTCAGCAAGACAGTTTAATGTGCATATAAGTGAAGTCAACAAGTTTATTCTAGTCTTTAAAATTACACATGTGCATTCATGTAGCTACTGTGATCATTGTGTTTTTGTAGTTGCATTTTGGTAGCAGCATTGTACTGAATTTGCCACAATAAAAGAGAGAACTTTTGCTTAGGATAGCTCTGTATCTGAAAACAAAAAGAATAAAACAACTCTCTATACCCAAAGCTACACTCTTATTAAAGTTCCAGGAAGGGTTTAAAATAAAAAGATCAAATTTAAAGGCTATCCTTAATAAGGGAATTAAAAGCCAATATTTTGTCTTAGATCTGTGCAACTCTATTAGAAAAGACATTTGGAACAAAGCAAAAGAGCATAAAATATGCACTTCTGCATTGCACTCTATGTAAATGATTTTTCTAAAGGCAGACAGGAAGGTTCAAAGAGCTGATAATGCTGTCTCCAACTTCTAAACCACCACTTCAAAAATCAGCTTCTATTGCTAAGGATCAAAAATATTATTATCTGAAAGTGATTTGGTGACCCATATAAAAAGACAAGTATTCTCAAGCCTGACCTTTAGTAAACATACAAAGCATTAACCTCTACCTCTGAAATCCTTCCTGAAAATCTCAGCAGAGAAACCATGAAACCCAGGAGCTGCACACTTGTCAGGCAATGGAGGGAATCTGGCACACATAATCCTGCTGCCCTTGTTCCATGGAAATCCATAAAAGTTCAGGTTTTGCTGTTGTCCCATACAGGTAATTCGTACATGCATCTAGTAAATTTATGTCTTTCTTTCAAATAAAAAAGGAGAAAATACCTAACAGTGACTGACACCTTGGTAAGGCACTAAGATTACTCAAATTGCTTGTATACTCACAGTATGATTTCCATATTGGAGGCTGGTATTCTTCAGCATCTAAAATAGAAACAAAAAGGGAGAAAGAAATCAGTCATTTGGCCAGTGGGTCAAACTGTCAGCATGCATTTTTCTGCTGAGAGACCTCTCCTTGTCAGCAAAATTCACATTTCTTTCCCAAGAGAGAGGATAGCCTATTTACAGTGCAGTTTGCTATGTGAGAGAAGAATACAAATTTCAACCACTTGTGGATCCAATGTGCTTTTCCCAAATTATTCAACTGCAAAAGAAATTAATTTTTTTACCGATTTGCACTACTCACCAGTATTTTTAAAATAATTAACTGGGCTGGTAACTACATTATTTATTTGTTTTACCTGGCATGATAAACAGATAAATCACTACCGGTTTCCAATGTGGTTTCTAACCCCAATAGTAAGATTTGAAAATGAGCATCAATGAACAACACATGCTGGGGCTAAAAAGATGCACAGCTCAGGTTGGACTCAGATGCACAGACCTGACAGCTTCAATGAAAGTCAACTACACTTCTTGAACCCATATGTAATTGGCATATTTTCCAGAAGCTGAATCAACAAAAACAATATGAAAAAGATAGGAAAGACTGCAAAACCTGCCATTACAATCAGGTTACATTATTCTAACATTATTGACTAAAGGGGCACAAAGAGTTGGTGTTTCTTCTTAGTGACCACTCCACGGGGAGGTTTCCAGCTCTCTGCAAGAAAGCCAATTGCTGTAACCTACAGAAATCCCAGCAGGAGCCAAGCTGGAGCAGAAGGAGCAACACCAGTGACAAAGGGTGGGGTTTGGCTCTGAACTGTCATGCTGCCAAAAACTTTAAAGTCATTTACCATGGGTATGTCATTAACTTGCCAAAACGGTGCAGGTTAATTAAGGTATTTGTTATTTACTAAACTTCTACTTAAGTTATGCTAATACAATTCAATTATAGTTGCATAGCTCATGCTCCTTGTCTATTTACATATACACAACTACTTTAAATATATTTCTGCAAAAGTCTGTTTACTAGGAATTTTAATCACTAACTACCATCTGCCACTTTTAACTCTATTGTTTTAGAAGAGGATAAATCCAGCAACAATCACAGTTACTGCCTGGAATAGCACCCTGCAACAATTTACAGATATATCGATTGGGAAATCCATTCAGTTTCAGTTTCAACCGAATCCACCTCAACTCAGGCAAAGTTCAAAACGCTCCCAGCCTAACAGAGTTATACTGTGCTGTGGCAATCCAAGAGTAATTAGCTTGCAAGTTCATTATGCAGAAGACTTATTTTAAATTGTATGAGGCTATTCATGAGACGAATGAAATTTATTCATAAATAATTTTTTCTCTTCTCAAATTCTAATAGTATTATGTCACTCTTTTCCCCCCCATACATCTATTGCTTCACATATAGTTTACTACAACACCATAATATTGTGTATTAAATTCTTCTGTCAATACTGCTGTGCTACTGCAAGCGAATTTCTGAATTTCCTTCTTCACTTACTATATTTTTCCAAAAGAAGAAACACTAAGATAATGCAAATATCTTATTATCTCTACTTGTGACTTCAGATAAGGAAGTAATAGGGGGAGAAACAATGAAAAACCAACGAGTATCAGTTGTTGCTTTAGTCTTCCAAATTAATTAAAAAGTGCACAGTAAATTCAACAGTGTAAGCTGATGTACAAGTGGCCATAAAGTGCTTCATTAGCTGGAAACAGACTGATAGTGAGGAAACACTGCAGCCAAAATGGAGAATCATCTAGGAGATAAATCATAATACAAAACTCCCAATGACTGCATTTGATTCGTCACAGTTATGAATCTGTCAGCCCCGGAAAGAGTGGACAGAACCATTCCTCAATAGCTAAAATAATTCTAAAAGATAGCTAAAATAATTCTAAAAGACAGCACACTCGGAGGAAACCCACGTGCCACCAGTGCCACATTCACCACTACTGGTGAGGTACTGCCACATCCTCTGTGATCCCTTCAGCTGAAAGCATGTCCCTAAATCACAGGGAACAAAATGCCATAGTGATAGTACTAATAGAGTTTATTGTCAAGTTATTTGATGGCACCCACTTGTAGGGAAATAAAGAATAATTAGTTTAAATACAACTTGGAGACAAGGGTCATGGTTGAGGATCAGGGAAAGGTCTAATGGAACCCAGATAGAAACATCTTTCTTCCTTTGTGGCAGGAAGCTGCCGAACCCCTGTTTAAACAACTCTCATCCTTGTATGGTAAAGTCTTAGGACTCCCATCCTGGTTGACTAGATTAGACTGAACTTCAACCATTCTTAAGTCAGAGGTCAAAAGAGGCAAATCCTGCCTGAGCAGATTTGATAACTACTATTTGCCTTTTTTGAAATTTCTGTTTTTCTGTATCTGGTTATTCCTCTGTGCTACACAGCAGCTTTACTCATTAAATTGTGTTCCACTCCATCATGAGACTTTAACAGCAGTTCTGGCTCACAGAAATTAACAATACAAGTTTGGGTGGTTGGCTCAGTTACTACAGGACACCTCTACACACAGCTTGTGTTTTCAGTTCTGCACATGGTAATGGTCTCAGCAAGGGCAACAGACCTCAGTTTCAAGCCACTTAGCAAAATCAATCAATCAATCAGACTTGGCACAAATGACAAATGCCCTGCATTGATGGCTCATGAAATGATATCCCTCATATGAACTTTGATCGTAATGACTATCAAAACTGTGACTGGCAGCGTGGGGAAAAGGGTTCACTGAGGTACTCTCAGGTGATAAGACAGGGTGTTTCCTATTGCTCTTTTCTTGAAAGGTTCATATTTTCTACAGTGACTTCTTGTCTAGATTCAGAAAATGTGCCAGCTCAGGTTGAAAGCAGTTGTCAAAGGAGAAACTCAGATCACAAGATGAGTAACAGCTCTGAAAAATCCAACAAAATATCCCAATGTCATCTGTGACATACTTTTATGAAAGTCAGCATAAGAAAGACTCCCTGTAAAAATATTACAGAATGTCCAGTTAAGGTATTTTTAAAATTCTTTTAAGTCTTCTCAAAACTGTATCATAAATGACCTTGGCAAAACCAGAAAACCTTGGAGTACTTACTGCAAAGACTAGAACTGGCAAAAAAACCATGAGAGACTTCCACAAATAATATTACAGGCTAGCTGTTAACTAAAAGCTTTGAAACATACCAGCTAAGAAAGTGTATGTTTATTAAACCTAAAAAAGTACTAGAAGTCAGTTGTACGCTAAACAGAAGGGCAAAAGGAATGCAGAATGCTGACTCTTGAGGAATATTACAGCTATAAGAAGGTTTCTCATAATGCAAAATTGACAAAAAAAGATATTGGAGAAAATTGTCAAACCAAAAATGATACTTGGAACTGGAAAACGAGACTAAGGAAAAAAAAGGTTATTTCTTCACTTTATTTGCTTTACTCTTCACAGAGCAGAGAGGATTGAAAGGATCTTAGGAAAAAATACTTTCCTAAAGCTGTTGGAACACTTAAAGCTGAGTTAGTGTAGAAAGACTACAGTAAAGAGAGGACTGAAAAGTTGGCAAAGCTTTAAGTAGACAGATAAAAAGTAGAAGTACATAAGATTTTTTTTAAAGAAACCTGAAGACAGAATACAGTATTACTGCCAATAGTGGGCAGTAAAGGGTTAATACACTACTCAGAGCCATTCTTAAGGAATTTCTGAGAAATGATCTTACATTAAGTATATAGTAAATAAAGTCATCCATGGACTTCAACCTTTGCTCTTCACTGGACCTGGCCCTGTAGCAAAGTGACACCTTTCTGGATGTGAAAGACACAGGAATGACAGAATTGCTTTTTACTACTTCCTTGTACTTTGTGAAAATGATGATGTAATGCCAACATGTGTGGGTTTGTGCTACCAGCACCAGGTCTGATTTGGCTAAAGCAGATCTAATAAGAAACTAAGTTCAAAGTGATTCTTCTGACTATCATGACTGGTAATGCACTGAAAAACATAAACTCTGCTTTACAGGAAAGTCCACAAATCACGCCACATGAATCAAATATTTATGACTTATAAGTGGCATTTCTAAGCATAAGGAAAACAGTAACAAATATCCATACTGTAGCTATATGTCATGCCCAGTTCTAGATATACTAAAAAGTATTAGTGATTCCCATGACAGTAAAGAGTTAAGCAGACCAGCAGCAGGACAGCTACCAACGGGGAACCGTCATTATTTGCTGATTTCTTATCGTATCTATGAAAAAAGAGTAAAGATTTTCTTTTTTTGCCTTTGTCCTTACTAAAGGATTATAAAAATATATTTTGCAGTTCACCTTGGAAGAACTGCCTCGGCCTGGATTCTCTGCCACCATTGTCTGAATTTTGGACTTCCTTTCCAGTAACAACTAATTTTAAGACTATGACCTGCATGTGCAAGGAAAGACACTTGTGTGTGAGGAAAAGCCAATCTGGAAGCCACTGGTTTACTGGCAGTGTGCAGATAAATGATTCACCGGATGAACAAGTCTAGTTACTAATTTTTTTAATCTTCTATTGTTATTTTAGGACTAAGACTAATAATTACGAGTTTTAATGTCCTTTGTATATTTCCTTTAAAGAGTTTTTCACAGGTTTACCACGTACACTTTCATATTTATTGCTTTGTTTCCAAAACATTGTTAGCATATATTATTAAATAAATGTTTCTTATTTTTATATATGTAATTATATACGTAATATAGAATAGAAGACTGCTGAGTAAGAGCTTCTATGAAAGATAAACAGTGTTTGCACTCTTTATGGACATGTTGTTTTTAATATTTTTCTTGGTACAGACAGAATTTTATTATTCAATTTACTATAATGTGGATGGCCATCACAGAATGATTGGGGTTGGAAGGTACCTGTGGAGGGGATGTGATCTAAATGCCCTTCTTAAGCATGGCCACCTACAACCATGTCCAGACAGTTCCTGAGTATCTCCAAGGACAGAGACACCACAACCCCACTGGGCAACTTGTGCCAGTGTTTGGTCACCCTCACAGTGAAGAGGTGTTTCCTGATCTGACAGAGCCTCCCGTGTTTCCTTTCTGTGCCCATCGCCACTGGTAATGTCCCTGGACACCACTGAAAAGAGCTGGCTTTGTTCTCTTTGCACCCTCTCTTCAGATATTTATACACTTTGATAAGATTCCCCTGAGCCTTCTCTTCTGCAGGTTGAACAGTCCCAGCTCACTCAGTCTTTCCTGATAGGAGAGATCCTCCAGCCTTGCAATGCCTTTGTGGCCCTTTATAAGAATCTCTCCAGCCCGTCCACAGCTCTCTCACACTGGGGAACCCAGCACTGGACACAGCAATCCAGTTGTGGCCTCCTCAGCACTGAGCAGAGGGGGAGCATCACCTCTCTTTTGACTTCTGCAATGATGCTCCTAATTGCAGCCCAGGATCCCACCAGCCATCTTCAAGGGAAGGATAAACTCCTGGCTCATTTTGACTTGGGATCCACCAGAACCCTCAGGTCCTTTTCTGCCAAGCAGTTCTCCAGGTGTGTGGTTCTTGGCATACACTGGTGGATGGAGATTAAACTGAAAGAGTAGTAAGGGGGCTTCTTTAGGGGGCACTAGTTCTTTTCTGACACATAAAACATAGATCCATTCTTTGGTTTCCACTCTGTGATTAGAAAAATACCAATTACAGAAGTTAATTTTCTTATCTGATCCCCTACTGGCTAATCTTGTCCTAGTGAAGGGCTGGTTTAATTTATTTTGCCCTCTCAACAATTAACATATACACATACACAACTATGTCACTTTGCAGTCATTGCAAACTACTTTAAATTGGGATGTTTTTCTGTGTTTGATGGCACTCATTTGGCATATACCTTGGACATCATGATGACTTCTATTACATATGGTAACTACCCTTACAGGCACATCTGACCACTCTAAGAAAGAATATTCTCATTTTCAAAGTTGCAAATGATGATACTGTCAAATAAGACCCCCCACTCTAAATCCTGAAAAGTCACTGCTACTGTGAAGAGGAAAATTAACTCTCTTGCAGTTAATAATTAGCAATGGAGCTGTTGATATATTTCAGCACGTCAAAAACTCTGTTTAATGTTTCATTCTGAACGAATAGTTGCCCATGGAGGAGTGAGCAGTTGCCAGCTTTATCACTGAACTTTCTCATCACAAGTACATGGACAGCTAAAATATGGAATGAGATTTCAGTTCTTGTCTTAATGAGGCACTTTAGCTTTCAGCATAAGGTACAGAAATGATCAAACTGTTTACTTGCAACACAGTTCATAATTGGTGTATTAATTCAGATGATGGGAGCTTCCCACTGTGCTGTTCTCTCCTAAAAAAAAAATTAAAAATCAGCAATAGTGTGTAATTTAAATGTCAAAAAATGCTCACAAAAGGGGCGGAGCTCTCTCTCACACAACAATTAGACTGAAACAGTATGCTGTTAATAACCACAACATAAATTGACAGCTATTTTGTATCTTTTCCTTTTGCCTACCACAAACTTGCTATTAGAAGCCACTGCTCTGAAGGTAGATAATTTAGCCAGTTCTACAAATCACAGTCATTCCAAATTGTGCACTCTCCTGCTTTTACTTCAGATTTCAAAAGTTATCTTTCCACTCGTAGACAGGTGGTCAGTCCCTGGTTACTTTTGTTTAATGCAGGTGCCTGTTTTACTAAAATGCAGGTGAAAGATCATGCAAATAGGTAAACCTGACAATTTAGAAGAGTTAACAAGTATCAAATAAAATATGAGTTTGAAGTACATGAATTATTAGGGACATACTCCAACAGATCACAGGAGATCTGAATGTTTTAAATCCACAGCTAAACTTGTATAACAAAATTATAAGGAGCCATGTTCTGTAGCTGGTGAGTGGTGCTCAGCCAGCTATGACCATCAGATTGGAGCAATATCCCATTAATTAAAAAATCTGCCTCTTTATTCTGCACAGATTTAAATATAATTAAAAGCATTGAAAATATAATTTTAAATTTGGAAGTTGAGAAAGAATAATCAGAGTTCTCAATAGGAATAGGAAAAGTGAAAAAGGGAAGGGTATCTGTACAGTTCTAATTTTCAAACTCTCTTTAGGAGTCTAGTCTTTCTTAGGGTCCAAAAAATAGAATTATACAAGCTCTTCCAGAGTGCAAATCCAAGAAGCTGACAGGGTTCTAAGCAAGCTGATAAAAATGTTCCCAGTGCTTTAAATATTTCCTGGGAAATATGCAAGATTTAAGAGTGCAGTGGAGTAATCACACTACCTAATCTTAGATAGGTAGGTCCTTTTAAATGCTGAATCACACTGAATCTATTGCCCTTGGATGGCATTTAAGAACCTCCATAATCTAAGTGTTCTGAAAGGTTTTTTTCCCAGACCAATAATGAAGAATTTCCTTATACAGATTATTAAAGATTGCAGCTGACTGTGGTGGCTGTTCATTTGCTTTTAGAGATCATCCCCATCTGCCCCACGTAGCCCTGCACTTTCCCCTCTGCAGATACAAAAATAAAAGCACTTTTTACGGAAAAGACTGAAACTGTATACTCAGAATGAAATGGAAATCCACAGGGGCTATGCATATCCCAGGGACCTTAATGAACTCTGTGGCCTAAAAACACCTTCAAGCCTTGGAAATCAGAGATGAGAACTATCCTGTCATTCAGAGCAGGCATAATGATCTGCAGAACAACAAAATCTTAGCAAATAGTTAGATTTTACTTTGACTTGCTTTTCAGGTCCTGTAGTATTGCTGCAGCATCTGCATCTCTACATTAAAACATGACAAACAGGAAAAACACCACCCACCTGCCAAGCATATTTATCATTCCCACAGCTCTTGGATAAAACTTGGAATAAATGGGACTCCTAGGATAAGAAGCAGCATTGTACCTATATACTTCCCCTGTTAGAAAAATGTGACACTATTAATCACATTCTTTGGTGGGCAGTTTTATATATCAACTACCTTCAAGGCCTATTAAATTATTATTTCATGTGAAGTTTGTCTCTGAATCTTCAACTTTTCTAAGAAAATAAGTTGGATTAAGGCCAGCTATTACTGAGGCACCCACCTTCTCATCAAGTATGCTGGACAAACACTTCACAGATGTGTCCTATTCTATCATCATCCACTATTTAACTGATCTCCCACTACAGCTGCTCCTGCTCTTACTATTTGGGATCTAAATACTGGAGAAATGTTACTCTTCTTAAAATTCAGTTCCATGATAGTATGTTTACACTGACAAGAATCTTGGGCCTTAGAAAGATCTATATAACTACACCTTCTTCTCTGCAATATTAGCTATAAAATGATTACTACCAGTATTTAAAATACTATAATAGAGTATTTGCCCTCAGAAGACTATGGTTTATGTATTGTTTCCTTACTTGGGAGGAATTTTAATTGCCTTGTGGAAGTCTATAATTCTTCCAAGAGCTTTTTACTACAGCCTGGCACTTTAACAGCTGATAATGAGTTCGTACAGTATCATATATTTACAAAATACCTTGTATGAAACCCTATAAAATTTAAAATACACTTAGGTCTTCCACAAGTTTTATCAAATTAACCAACAGGACTGTGCAAAATGTCCTGATTCCTGGGCATAAGTGAGACAATTCCTCTTTGCAAGCTGCAATGTTGGCAGCATTTTCCCCAGAGAAACTTTGGCCAAGGGCATGTCTGATGAGGCCAACCCCATGTCTCCCTGGCATTTTCATTGTCAAATTAAAACAATTCCAAACTGGTGCTCATAGGACAACTGTATGAGTGTCTCCAGTGGCATTGAGTGAGAGGACAGAATTTAGCCACCCACAGTGTATAAAGGAAGATGCAACTGCAGCCTGGATAATACCCCAGTTTCCTACTTTGCAAATTTTAAAGATGCAGACAGCACAAGAATACCGTATTTAAGTGTCTTAGAACACACAAAATTTCTTTACATGCTAAAAGTAGATCAAATAGAGTGGAAACAGTAATTCCTATATAAAAATGGATTCTGCTTCTGTGTAATTGGAGATAGGCTGGTTATTTTTACATAAATAAATTACAAGGGAAGGAGAAAGAACAATTTTTCTCATAACTTTTCTGGAATTGTTCTTCACCCCTATAAAAATAACAAATAAAATGTGTTTCTTACACCACTTATCTAACAGAAAGTCTCAAAAGATGGTAAAGCTAGTGCTTAAAAGCACATCCATCATATCTTCTATCATAAAATCAGTCAGTGAGGAAAAAAATACCCTCTTCTATCCTGTTATTTTTAAAGATACACCCAATTGCCACAATTTTGAACAAACCCTCTAACTCACCCCCCTGAAACACTTTGTGTAAGGACAATTAATTATGAATGAGGTTATGGTTTTGGCACAATAGTATTTAATATATTTCATTGCAAAGGCTCAGGGAAAAGAAGCAATAGTCATCAAAAGTTTTGCAAATGTATTTGCTGTAAGCTTCCAACAGGTAAATAATAAACAATATTCAATACAATACCATTAAGCCAGTACACTTTCTACTGTGATTTATACCCTGAACGGTAAAGTTCATACATCAAATATCCTCATTTTTATTTTCAGTGGGCCAAAATCAGCAGCTGATCTATATGATCCAGCACAGTCTTCCCTTTAAACAGCAAATGAGTCAGAATTCTTTAAATGCCAGAGCATAACCACAGCCTTGATGATGAAACCTGGCCAAATGCAAGGCAGAATTACAGAAGCTGTTTTGTCCTTGTGCCCAAGCTCCCAGGGCTCACATGGAGGTACCAGTACTCTGGCAGATCAATACCTATGGACAAAAAAGAGATGCTTTCCATCATTTGCTTCCCAGTAATGAAACCAAGGAGAGCTTTGCTCTTCTGATAACATACTGGTCTTCATCCAAGCAAGGTTCACGTTCACGCATTTCATTACTCCCAAAGGCGAAACGTGTGTCTACATGCTCAGAGACACAAAACTGACTAATGTTCTTTGGAGCACAGAGGGGAGAACAAAAAAAAAAATTCAAGCCTTTCCTTTCGAAAGATCTGGCAAATGTCCAAACCAAAATGATGCCATTTTTTTAAGCTAAGGGGAAGGGCTGGCGCTGAGCAAGAACTGCAAGTTTTAGTAGCAACCACCGCTCTGCAGTTCTGCTCTCATCCTGGGAGACACAAAAGCTGGGTAAAAAGATGAGCTAATTCACTCATGTCCAACATCACCAGAGCTAGGATGGGTATTTCATCTTGCAAACACACCAATACATGTGTATCTTCTTAAAAAAAATTTTCCTGCTTTTCCTGAATGTTTGTTATATCATACAGGAAAGCCTGTCAGAGCTTGTCAAATCATTCTAGTAGCAAAACCTCCCAAAATACAGATTTCCTTGAGAGCCCAGAGGATAAGGTTGCTGGTTATCTATGAGTTTATTGGCGACATCAGTTGTAACTAATGACTCAGACAGTGTATTGCCCAACAACTCACCCCAAAGGAAGCTGAGGTTTTGGCAGGTTTTTTCTTTATTTCATCAACATTTTTTGATGCTCACAAGAGAGATAGTGAGCAACTGTGTCAGCTTTGTGCATCAAATATAAAAATATTCAACAGCTCTAAAATATACATTTATTTTAAACTTCTATTTCTTGTTCTTATTATTTTCAAGGATAGTTAAAGGTATACCAATCTGAGAGAGTAAATATGCCTGCTTATGACAGCAGAAAATAGACCTGAATATTAAAAAGAAACACATCTCAAGAGGCAAGGGCAGTGAGACTTAAATCCAATTTGCAAGATAAAAGCTAACCAGACCACTTACTATTGCCATCTGATAGCATTCAATATAGCTTGAAATTCATTAATAGGCTAGGTAATGTAAGTACAGTGCATGTATACAAATTTAATTCTATTAATTTCTACATTAGAAAAATCTAGTGAAAGAAGAGAATAATTATAAGCCAGTCTTACCAATCTGTGGAAAATGCATAGAAAAACCAGTCTAAACCTCAGAAGAATAATTATCCCATGAGACTCCCACCTCCTGGGAGTGCCCATTATTGTGCTAGGAGAACATAAAACTGACAGCTATTCAGAAAGACCTCCAGAGCAATTTTGGCTTAGCTTTACGGCTTATCTTACCTTGTCATCTTTTTAGGATATCTACAAGCTTCCAGCTAACTTACCAATATTGTATTTTATTTTTACAAGCAAGCAATAAATGCTTCTTTTATAGCATATACTTTGCTTAACAGTGGAAATGTTGCAAAAATGCTTATGCATCTTAAATAAAAGGTCATTCAAATTTAAACAGCTTTATAGAGTAATAATATTTCACTTAGATCTGCCTACTAACTGCTGATTGCTTAGTCAGATTAGGTGGAACTCTAAATGAAAGAGAAGCAAAGCATTTTATTATCATTAAATATTCCCATTATGGCAGCATTTGGAACCCAAAATCAGGTTTGGTGTTACGTCCAACTGCTAACAAGTACAGTTTAAAAATAAAACACAGCAGTTGCTGACCTAAAAGTGCTTGTGATTATAGTGTGTGGCAAGCATCCAACAGATAAAAGGAAAAGAGATGGAAAAGGAATAGGGTAACAAGAGTGCTATCCATGTCAGCCATAAGTACCAGTCACAGCATCCTCCCCTAACTATTAAGAGAGTAGTTTCATCTGAATGTAATGAAAAGATAACTAGAAAACAGAAGAAGATGTTGGTAAAAAAAAATAAATTAAGCAGCACAGAGTATCACATAAATACACCAGAAATAACTTAGGATAAGCTGATTTATTTTTACATGAGAGAGGTTTGGTTATAAATGTTAAGAAAAATGGTGGAGATTTAGTTTCTTCTGAGAGCACAAGGAAAAACAACCTCCACACATTTATGTTACATTTTTATAAAAGTGACACATCACATAAATAAAAGAATTATTTTGGATCAAGGTTTTATAATAACCCATCTCTACTGAAGCAAACTGCAGCTCACCCTGGGCATATCCTTCCCTGCTTAAGGTGCAACAGAGAACAGCAGCTGACTTCATTGTATTTTCAAAGACATGCCTATAGCCTATTGCTCAGCAGTTTGATTTCAGTGCATCATTTCATCTGATGCCAGTGAATTTACTTACACTGCTGCTGTGCAAAGTGTGGTCCAGAGACCCCAAATGGTAAACATTTCCAACTAATAAATGCTTCTTTTCTGAACCTAATTTATTGTCTAGAAGAACCACATTTCCTCCCAGCTTCTCACTCATTAGGGTCCAAGACTCAGTCCCTGGCGGCATGAGGAGGCCAGATTTGAGAGCAGTCATGTATATCTGATGAGGTCCGTGAGGCACCCGATTGCTGCCATTAGACACTGAAATCCAGGAGAATGCCAAGTTCTGCCGCAGGCAGTTTAGGATGACATAACCCTTGGATAGGAGGAGACGTGAAATGTGAGCTTCCACCGAGCAACCCAGTGGTTGTGCACAAAAGTAGTGGAAGAACATTAACATGAGATGGTTCTTCATGATCATTAGCTGCAAATCACACATCCCCAAGAAATGCATTGCAGGCGCTTCTAATACAGCGGGAGAGCCTTGTACAAATGCTATTCTCAAAACACTGACTTGAAAATGCTTCAGTGTTTTTATAACAACGAGAGAAACAACTGATTAGGTGCCAAAATGGTTTGATACCATCTCTGAAGAAAGGCTTTGCAGCTCTCATGATTTCTCTTAAAACAGTTTCAACTTTAGGTTGCAATGTCCTTCAAAGTACAAGTATCTTTTTGTACTGGTTCCAACAAGGATTTCAGAGCTGAGCCCTGACTGCTCCTGCTGTTCTACAGAAGTGTTATTTTTTGCATATCCTAGACTGGTGCACTATATTCATGCACTATTTATTCTGCATCTAAATTATTATATTTATTGTCTTCTGGAAAATAGGTAGCAAATCCTTGCATGGTTTACATAAAACGTGCCACAAAATATGTATGAGCTTAAAATTTGTCAATAAGTGAACTTAGGTGGAAATAAAGTAGCATAATTAGTACTGAAGAAACATTTCCTAAGAGGTAAAAAATGAATGCAGCCCACAATTGAGACCTCCATGATGTCTCAACTCAATAAAAAAATTTATATCGGAGATTGCCAAACTTTGATTTATAAAACTTACAACTGCTCCATTGATTTCAGTAGGGTGAGGGTGATTTATTTCAGCCAAAGAGCTGTCCAGAGTTATATATAAGCATTGTGAGCTCAGAAATCCCAGTGGTCATGGTGTTAAACTGCAGATGGTTCTCATGTTCTTTTGGTAAGCTCAGTACCAGTGCCTGCAATATATTCTACTTACCTTTACCAATTATAATAATTTTATTCATGCGCTATATACTGCTAACGGGGGCCTGCCACTCTCATTACCCCTTACAGTCCAGGACTCTTGCCACAGAAAGGGCACTTGATCTTTGCGTGTCCAGGTCTACAGAAGTACTCTCCTATGACAGAATTTGCATGCACTGCTAAAACAGTAAAGATTAAAAGCACCTACGGAACTACAGAAGTCTATTCATTGAACTATACACTGGACAAATAAAGATTCTGCCAATCACTGAAAGAAGTGTCCAGTCTGATGGAAAAAAAGACCCAAACAATTATTAAAAACCTCTTTAAAAGCTAACCTAAAAATCTACCAAGATCCCAAAATAGAAGCAGTATCAAACATATTTTGACTCAAATCCATTTTAAGTCCAATTCCTTCATCCTTAAACACAGGCAAGATAACCTTATTTTAGAACAGAAAGCTGAATCTTTGCCTATAATCAAAGCAAAAGACAATACACCTGACCAAACACCAGTGCCGTACAATCAGATTCTGAAATGGATGTGTTTCCTGCTTACATCCTAATGCAGAAAAAAAGTTTATTGAAGCCCAACTTTCTTTTTTCCGAATACGCTCATATACATTTACCAGCATATATAGATGTAGATTTCTCTACCATATCTACTTATTATTATTTGGTCTTTATTTTTACACATATGATCAGTGTATTACATCCCCCTCGCATGCTCACTACAACTCTTCTGATCCCTTATAGTTTCACTGGATTTTTCATAATATATGAATCACTAAGTTTTCTTCCCACTTTGCATTGACTTCCCAAATCAATTTTATGGTTTTTCAATTTTTTATTCAGAGTTTCATGGGTCCAGCTAGACAAAAGACAAACCAGCAACATAGTTCAGGGATGTAACAGGAGGGAACACCCTGACATCTAACAACTATAAAGAATAGTTTGCAATTAAGGGACAGTACTCAATCTTCAGACACTCAGTTTAATTTCTAACTCTTCCAAATGCTCCCTGTGTTATGCTCCATTGCTAAAAGAGAGAGAAAAGCTTCCTCTCTGAGCTTTCCTGGGAAAGGAGCCGCCTTACCCCAAGTCTTGTGCAGCAGTAGAATCCCTGTTCGAATCTGGCCTTTAGACATCATCACAAAATGAGCCATAAATACATCTGCTGCCTCAAATAACAGGACACATTTCAAAAACAAGCAGCTCTCTACAGCAGAAAAACAGAAAGAGAGGGAGACTCCAGTAAACAAATCCAATCTTCAGTGCAAAGTTCAGCAGATTGGTTATTTCTAATCTGACAAAAATAACCCTGTGCTGTGGTACTGCAGTGCTGAAATCAGTGCACAGAAATCCGTGGCAGCTGTTGAGAGCATCATTGAAGAGGGGCACAGGGAAGGAAACTGCTGTTGTATTATGAATAAAAATGTGTCTCAAGAGCTTTCATTCAACGTTCCTGAACAGAGATCTCCATATCAGTCAGCAAGAGCTGGATTCCCTTCCTCCACTCTAGTTTTATCTGCAACCCTGTCATGGTAGAGGAAGTGAGAACTTCATGGTGTGGGTGTGGAAGGAAATCAAGAAGGAGCTTGAGCTGGGATAGAGTTAGTTTTCCTCCTTAGTAGCTTGTACAGTGCTCTTTTGGATTTAGGATGAGAATAATGTTAATAATACACTGATGTCCAAAACTGGCCAAAGGCATGTTTCCCACCACAGAGTATCATGCTCAGTATGTAAACTGGGGGGAACTGGCAAGGAGCTGCCAATGACCGGCCGCACATTCCAAGAAGTGATGGCTCCACATCTGCCCAAATCACAGCATGAGGGTGAGCAGAAGAGAAGGAAACCAGCTAAGACAACCACCTGCCTTGATTCTCTGCCATCAATGTGGCCCTGTGAGAGAGTTGCCTGTCTGTGTGGGCTGGCAATGCACCAGCACTCCATGGTGCAGAAGAATCTGCTGGATCACACCTGCATCTACCAGCTACCCTCTAACCAAGTGCTTTAATGTGGTTTTGGCTCTCTTGTACATCTTGTTCTGGACAAAAAGAACAGGTCAGGTTAGACAAACCTGCTGCTGAATACTTATCTTGGCAGCTCTTTATTTCTTTATTTCTTTTCAGTACCACAATGGGCCTTGGTGGGCACCGCTGCCTTTTGGGCTCATCCCATAGGTGCTTCTGTGTGCTGAACTGGTCCCATCTCAGCACCTCCTTCTGAGGGCCTTCAGTTCTGACTGCTGAGGTGAGTATTTTCAGCCAGCAGCTTCACTACATCAAACAATTATCATCACTCTGAGTGCTCTTTTCATTAGCCAAACATTTCTCTATACTCTTTTAAGCTGAAACCACCACTTCTACTTAATAGAACAGCAATTAACTTGAAATACTTGGCTTTTTACTGCAATGCATCACTCTTTCCCAGTCTGATATGCTAATAAAAATTGTATGCTAACATAATGTATAAAATATAATCTGATTTTAAACTAAACCAAAATTTATCGGCTCCAGCAGTGCAATACTGATCTACCCAATGAATATTAATGTAATAACTTAGGTAGCAGACTCTTATGACATCAGAGAACTAAATCAGAGTGGAGCAGACCGTACAATGCACCGAAGAAAATCTCGTTTTTCTGTTTCAATAGAATTTCTATTCTACTCAAACGTGAATGCAGCTCCAGACTGAAAAGTAAACTTGAAATTATAAGGTATTTTTTGCTACCTATCAGCTCTCATACCTTATAAAATATTCCATCGACCCCCTAGTAAACAAACTAATTGGCAATCTTGCAGAGACCCAAGTTCTTTTATTTCTTCTAAGGCATCATTAGCAATTATAGGATGCTGGCAGGACAAATTGCGTTCTCAGTTATATCTCTACAGCCCACCTCTCTCCTGCTTGTGTTTTTAATCCTTACCCACTTCCACTGAAAATGCAAATCTTTGCAATTATGACTGTAGGGATAATGGTACAACATTACTGCAGTAAAAATGCCCGTTTACCTCAACAGTGCTTAAACTCCAAGCCTTGCACTGGCATAGGTAAACATAAATTAACTGCAGTGTTTGAATGCTTAAGCTAATAATGTGCAACCACCACCCAAAACCAAGACAGCAAAGAGCACTGCTAAACTCCATAAGGAGTTACACCCATCCATTTCTTCTGGAAAAGGAAGCTGATGCAATGCAAGATGACATGAGAAAGTGATGATTGATTTAGCTCCTCATGAATAACAAAGTACTCCCAAACTCCACAAAGAAGCAGATAAGCGCCGGAAGTAACTGAAGTACTGAGACAAAAGTTACCAGCAAACAAAAAAACAAACCCCCCCCATCCAAAAAAATAATCTAAGTATGGTGGGACAGACAGAGTTATCCAGGGAAAAAAGCTAAATCTCAAACAGCTGTACAGCTCAGGTGTCTTTTCTGATTTCAAGTAGTGCACTTTTTTTTTCTGTTCAAACATATGTGCTACCTTATCCACTTCTAAAACTTATTGTTATATATCCAATTCAAATTCTATTCATTATTAATTTACTGATTTGGGATTTTATCTTGCAAGCAAGCTGTTATTGAAAATCTTTTGAGAAGAGTCTCTTGTGACCTTTGAGATGTCTTCTTAAAAGAAACATAATTCTGAAACACAATTGTGCAGCAGACCTTGCACACTGATGTCTCATTGAGTAAACTTAATTAAGGTCAAAGTCAACTGCTCTTTTGTTACTCTGATACTAGAAAAGAGCTCAGGAATAAGCCATTTCAGCTTGAATAAGAAATACAATAAGTGAAATAGTGGATGTTTGTGCTGTCATTAATGCATTACAAAACACATCCACTCAAAGTTTGACTTGAAAAGCTTTCACAACATTATTTATCTGCCCATTCTATTGACAAGTTGTGGTGAGCAATAAAATGTACTAGAAAACACATTCACTCAAACTAAATATGTATAAGAGAAACTTAAAAGTATCAAGATGCAAAAGTCATGAGAACAAAGAGGTGGCAATACTAAGGCAAGACTAACTGCCTATCTCAGCTGACACACTATTTCCAAAGAATGCCAGAGCAGGACAACAAACCGAAGGAGATTTCTTCCCACATGTCACCATCAGAGCTCCATCCCACCCACTCACTCTGAAGTGCTTCAGACATAAACAATTCCATGGCATACATCAGTATCCATATAGAAAAACCACAGGCAAAGTTTTATGTATGCATTGCTTTACCTTAACTTTAAAATACAGATTGTATCGGGATTGTACTATTATGTGGGCTCTGAAGTAAAAAATAGACAGGTTCACTTGCTATATTTCAATTTCATGACACTTTAACTGCACCGAATTAAAAAACGGTAGCACTGTAGTGTAACTGGAAAAGTATTATGTTGAACCAGAACAATTCCTCTGAACAACATGGTCATTTACAGCACTATCCCAACATAATACATATTTATAATAGAGTCCCTGCTGAGATAAATTAGTCATACTGCAAATAGCCATCAGGGATATGGAAAGTAATAGTTTCTCATGACCTGTTACATGTGTACAAAAGCAAGTGACTGAAATGATGTAAATATTAAGATGGTATCTTTAGCAGGCACTCCTCTGCCCTGGAGGGAGAGCGACGGGAACACTGTCTGTGCACTCACAGCTTCCTGGCGCTTTAATGAACACCCAAGGTGCAGGCACACATCCTCTCCAACAAGCAGTTCTGCTAGTTAAAAAGGCACCAGAGAAGGAGGATAAACACATTGCTCGGTCACTAGGGGTTAACACCAGGAAGGTCAAAGGCCAGCTACAGCTGAATCAGCCAGCTAGGCAAAGGGAAACAAGAAGGGCTTCTGCAAGAAGTGCCAGCAGCAAAAGGAAGTTCAGAGGAAATGTAGGCCCAGAGATCATTGGAGCAGAATCACAATATGGAAAAACTTGGTTCCAGACCCCTGCATGGACCACTACAATTTTATAAAGTTTGGGCAGTTGACAGTTTGTAAGTAACTGGTTAGGGACTCATCAGCAAAATTCAGTGTATTTATTTAAACACCTGGGACTGGAGGGGATTCATCCAGGGGTGCCAAAAGAGTTGGCTGATGTGATTATGTGGCCATTATGTATGAGAAAATGCACAAGATCAGAGTAAGTCCCCAGAGTTGGAAAAACACTGATATGCCTATTTTAAGAAAAGCAAGAAGGAGGATGAAGAGAACAACAGGTCAGTCAGCCTCATCTCAGTCCTTATACAGGCAGAAACATATTCCTGGGAATTTACTTCCAGACACATGAAGGACAAGAAGACAATCAAAAAGACTCAACACAGGCAGACCATGCTTCATGGAGCTGACTGATTTCTGTAACAAAAATAACCTGCTCTGGGGATGAGGAGAGAGAGGGGAATAAAATATATCTCTGCTTATTACACTTTTTGATATTGTGACTCTCCCATACTTGAGAGTTGAGGAATTAAGGGCTAAAAGAACAGATTCCTAGGTCTATTGAAAACTGGTTGGTTGGACTGACAGTCCTGAAGGGACTTTACAACTGCTCTGATAATCAGCAGTGTACCGCAATATCAGTAGCAAGCTGATATGGTTCAGTATCTTCATCAACTACTTGAGTGATAAAACAGATCCCTCAGCAACTTTGTGAGCAATCGTAAATTACTTTTTAGCTCAATCTCTCCCTAAGAGATTCAGCTGAGAATCCAATGAGGTCCAAATACTCCTTAAACTGAGGACTGGGACAACAGAAACTTCATCATGTTCAACTACAAGTGTGAAGTTTGGCTTCTGAGCAGACTAAATCCATACATCACTGAAGCCTGGAAATCGACTGCTTGTGTAGCAGCCCTGCTGAAATGACCTGGAGGTCATGGTGCACTCCAAATAAATAGGAACCAACAGTATGCCTTCTTCACAAATAACACAAACGCCACACAGAAGGCATGTGACCCACAATGAAAGGTTAAGGAAGCTAGACTTTGTTAGTGTGGCAAAGGGAAGGTCAAGAGGCAATCTAATAGCAGCCTACAATGGTTTAAAGAGCTTCTGGAGTGCTGACAGACCCAAATTCACTTTGGTAGTAGCAGAAATATAACAAGTGCTAAATATCACAAACTGCAGCTTGGATGCTTCAGATTTGACAAATGTGGTTAACAAAATTCTAGGCAGCAGTGGAACAGTCTGTCCAGTGGGATGGTGCCACATTGATTCTTGGAGGTTTTCAAGACTAAGCTGGACAAAGACCAGGTTCATCAGAGATAGTGCTGGAAATGGTTTTGATTCAAGACTTCCAAAGGCCGCTTCCATCCAACTTTTTTATGATTTAATGAAAAGATTATTGCCCAACTCACTCACACAGCCCTCCTGCCAGACCATAGAATTATAGAATCATTAAGGTTAGGAAAAATCCACCAAGATCGTCAAGTCCAACCTGAGATGTCTCAGCCCACATAAGTGCATCAGGTAGGGTTAAACACAGACATGTTTTCCAGGCTGCATTAATTAACCAAGCTTGTTTTGGATGGAACAAGGTCAGGAAACATCTTAAATAAGCATATCTGTGGGAAGATCTGAGAAAATAGTTACTTGCAGCACTATAGCCACGATAAGAAATTGAGGATGGGCTGGAAAAAAAAGCTGCAACATGTTTCAGAGTTGGCAATAGCTGCTATGTAAGTAGCTGTATACTTCTTAACTTCTGCCAGGATTGCTCTCTCTACACCAGGAACTCTACAGCTTCCTTACCTCCCCACAGTGGCTCTACAAACAGCTGCAAGAAATTTTGTGTCTTGTCCTCTTTTTTTCTGATTTCCAACCAAACAGGCAGGTCCAGCTCACTGACATATACTACACTGTTCAAACAGTGAAACTCATCACATCTGAAGTTTAAAATTTATTACACTACATCCAAACAGAAATTCCAGCCATGCTGAGCCTGTTCCAACATCTCAGCCAAAGGTCTCCAATTAAAGCAGTTTAAAAGCTGGTTAACACAACCCAATTAGCTGATTAGTCAAGATCCAATGCATGTAAGTGTACAAAGAGCAAAGCTAGTAAATGGTGTCATGACAGTGGATAAAGAGGTAAGAACTGTCAAAACTTTAGCTAGAAGTTTCTGATGGTGTGACACTGGCAGAAATAAACCAGTGGCTGAAACCCTGTCAAAAGTCACAAAGAATGAATCACAGACAACACACTGCTGCTGTGTTTGGTATATTCTTTCCAAAGATGATAAAACCAACACTACCTTTTGCCTGAATCTGCCAATGAATGATGGGTCAGACTGGCATGTCATTTATACTTATTTAAAACAGGTTAATCTGATCTACTTTCTACCGCACTGTAGATACACCTGTGCATTGAAACACCTGGACACAAACCCACTAGTTACCGGTAAGCTGGTGACCAAACTGGTTTGGTTCCTCTGTCAGGCCTCAGACTGTCCAATGGCTATGTCTGGACAGAGTAAGCACAACAAAATACTTCTAGGCGTTTGTCTCAACCTAGAAGTTGTGCATCTAGGTCTCAGCTAGTAATTTAGGCTACTTTAAGTACCAGCCCAAAGAGAAGCTTCCAGATATATTTGAGTTCTGTGCAAGATGGATGGAATATACCCCTCTTTCACTCCCTTCCCCCACCAAGGGAGCTACAGCTCTCCACTTCTTCCATGGGGAAGAAGCCATTTCAGAACACTCTGACAAGTGGTCCATAATGGGGGAAGTTTTGAGAGGATTTTCATCTCTACCTCTACAGCACAGAATCTGCTTATGCGACTGTGTGCTGAAAGAAAAGATAGAAGATAAAGACTAGGTGAAAATGTTGTTTAACTAAATTTTTCAGCCTCTTGGAAATGTGATTCTGAAGCCAAGAATTTATCATCCAAGGTTATGAAGAGATCCTGAACATGTTCATGCATAAAGGAGATGCAGAACACATATATGCATATGCATGACCTTATCTACGTTGCTCAGAGCAAGGCTGCACTTTCAATTCTCTAAAACTGAAATCCTGTCCCACATGTGAATTAAGAGAATGCTGATAGAGAAAAGACCTCAAAGGATCAGTTTCAAACTGATTCCAGAGGAGTGCAAAATTTGCCCCTCAAGAGTTTTAATTTATGTGAAATCACCACTGGAAAATCAATTTCCAATCCACATTATAAAATTTTGGCATTTATTTTGCTGTTGTTACGCATCAAACTTCCTATTAACATTAAGACCTCTACAAAAATGCCAAAGAAACTGAATATATCTAAAGTAAAGAAGACCCCCAAATACCTCCAGCAGCTCAGACCCACTATCTGCCTTTTATAAATTAGATGTTGGCTGTTCTGTAGCTCTGCTTAAAAATTATCTGCATCTGTATTTATTTCACCTAAGAATTCTTTCAACCATATCTAAAACAAAGGTAGGAAATGGGAACAGAATTGTAAATAATTAAAATTATTTCTCTTGACAGAGAGACAGGAAATCACTGTTTTAGTTTCTAAATCCTGAGTTTAAGGAGTTCCCTTCATGAGGAACATTTGCTCATTTTTTAGTGGGCGCATGCTTCACAAAGAAAATGAAAAAGGATGACAGTAAATGGCAATTACCAACACCAAGTCCAAGATCAGAACATGTTTTTTTATCAAATGAATAGTGACAATAATTAAGTTTTCCTTTTTCCTCTCATGTGCTACTCATTTGTTGAAGATGCTCTCCTCTCCATTCCCAGGTCTGCAGAAGGTCAGGCTGCCCTCACAAAGAATTGCTCTAGAAACTGGAACTGTCACACAACCCATCAGAACCCACGAAGTCATTATCAAATTTTGGCCTTTCCCCAGACTGGATCCAGCTTGGGGCTGGATTTGTGGCACAGTTTTCAGTTTATTTTCCAAGAGGAATGCTTCAGTGAAATAAAATTCACCTCCCTGTGGCTTATTCTACAAGCCAGAGAGGAAAGTAAAAGGAAATGCGTAATTGTCCTAAAAAGCCATTCAGCACTCAAAGCCCCACTAATGATACGGAAGGAAATAGAAGATTATTCTAATTCATGACCCAAACTTAGCTTTAAATGACTAGGATGGCAAAAATAAGAAAAATTACAAACTGCTTTGCTTGACACGTAACACAGTACAACTTTGGAGCAAGAAAAAATGCAGAAAATAAAAAACTGGAGCACTGCACGTCATTTGGAATCAAACACTAATCATGTATTACTGACAGCTTTCTTCTTCCAGACCCATCTAACATTTCTTGCTATGTCCTTCTTATTAGATAGAACAGTCTTACTAGTCCTTTTTGTAGAGATCAGTGTGCAAGGGGCAGAGGTCAAGACACAGAGTAGATACCATTAAAAGTTTGACAAGGTACAGAATGTGTAAGACCATGAATTGCTCCTGCAACTGGTCATTTTCAGACTGGAGTATGGTTAAAATTGAGGGTATTTAGCACTCAGAAAACTAAAGCTGATTACAAAAATATAGCACCGCATTTAATTACAGCACTCAGATCCTTCTGGGGAGAGTGCTAATGATCAGGTATTTTGTACTTCAAGCTATGTCCCTTCCAAGAGGCATCAACTGTACTCCCTCAATTGACCTTTCCCTGCAGCTACTTTTAAAGAAATGAAAAGGCTATATAGCTAAGCAAGAAAACCCCTCATAACAATACCAAAAAAAAAAAAAAAAATTTAAATCACTATGTCAACTGCACTGCTACCAAAACATCTTTCTCATTCCTAAAATTAGTGCAGTAAATGTTACACCTCAAATTCCTATAATCTTTCCTGAAAGCCTCCTTCAGAAAGAATGAATTCAGAATAAAGACTGACATTTAAAAATTTATTGCAGTTGCTTTAACAATAATCAGTATAATTTTTGTAGCCATTTAACACTAAAATACCATTTGAAACATTTTTGTCTAACTCTTTGGAAAAGCCCATCTCCCTCCTGCTTTCCTTTCTCCAATCCTGAGATAATCCTAAAGCCATAAACTTTTAGAAAAATAGCACCACACATTTTGCTCTGCATCCACATGGCCACTGCCATTCATTCAATTCAAGAAAAGCAAATAATTATTAGGAATTGAAAATAAAACTGTATTTTAACTCTTCCTCTCTTGGCTTTTCAGCAATGTTTGCCTACCACCGTTTTTAGTATCACGTGTGTACTAATTAGAAATGCTGCTTTACAAATAAATGTTGTGAGATGATAAGAGCTTTAAAAGACAAACATAAAGTGTAAGACTAAGACAAGTTTGTGACTAATTCTCATAATGAGTTTAACCATTGCATTACTTTAGCACTCCAATAGGTTGGTGTATAGAACTGGCACTGTAACTGTAATTGCCTATAGGCTCCTTGTGGATAAGTTGCTACATTACTGTCTTCAGCCAAAGTGATCTGGTCATTTTATTAAGTTTCACCAGGCCTGAGACTACGTAATGTCCTATATATCACATCCTTACTTTTCCTACTATTTTACGGAAATGCACCTTTTTGAGACGTGTTCAGTTTTGACTGGAAGAAATCAAGGGATAGACACTGCCACCATCTCCTCACTCATTCATCGTTTCTCACATTCAATCGAGTACCTAATTTCGACTTTGACTTTATCTTGTTTCTATTCATGACTATGACTCATTTTCTACTGAATTAAAAAAGCCTTTAGCATTCCATATCTCCTCTGTGGAAGAATTTGTACTCTGTAATCTAGCTCTCCCTCAAATTCCTTTATGACAAAATAAGCCTGATGTCTTTTTTACATTTATTGTATAAGACTCATTCATTACTCAGACCCTATCTCTGGTGTGCCTCTTGTTTACTGTTACCTTTTACAACTTCCTTTTTGAAGGAGATGAGGACTGACTCAGTACTCTAGAACCAGCTGTACCAGTGACATGCATACTGGAAGTCATCGGTCTATTCCTGATAGTTACTGCCCTACTTACGTGCTCCCAAAGTGTATAAGCTCATTTTGTAAGAGCCTCTCTCGAGTTGTGTTTTCACTATCAGTCTTCAAAAAAATAAATACCCATTTGCTGGGACACTGTAGCCCCATTCTGACACAGTCAATCAGAGATTACCCTTTAAAGCAGGAACTGCTTTAGAGGCTTTTTTGGGGTTGGTTCAGATAAGCATGCAGTTCTGCACAACTGCCTTGTCCTCATTATATACATCCACTAAAGACATCAGCAGCAATTTTGTGTACTTCAAGATTATTGATCAAAGCTTCATTCCTCTACAACCCAAAGAGCCACAAACCCATTTCAGTCTTTATTCCTCATAAGTACTTTCTGGTAAATGCCATATTACTTTTCAAACCTTTTTGGATCACTACACTATCATCTGTTTCACATTGAAATTACACTGAAAAAATCTGCAGAAAATCAGCAAAGAAGCACAAGTAGAGCCAATCTTGTTTCATTCCAGCTTTTTTCATCACTCAGGCATTTTGAAAAGCCACAAAAAAAAGCAGAGCTCATCAACACTCACCAAGTGACTCAACTGTCACAGAACATAAAGCAAAACCAGGGAGAAAGAGAAATGCAACTGTGGTGCACTGAAACAACAGCAAAAACTGCCAGTGCCACAACTTTCATAACAGATTAACTGTGAAGTTTTACTGCAGCTAAAAGCACATTGTGTGGGAAGACTGTCCAGATTCATCTTAGTATTCTGCAACCTTGCAAATGAGTATTTTGCAAATCCTTATGGTCACAAAACCACACAGAGTGCACCACTCATATTACCCAACACAGGTATATTAAAAAACTTTTCTAATCCATTATGTAGTATTGCAAATAAGTTACCAAAGAAGTGGCAAAACTTAAAAGCCCATCAACAAATACATGACTGATAGAAAGAATAACTCTTCACTTTACTCCTTTGCTGGTAAGAGTTAACTAGGAGTTAGTCAAGGGCTTCTCTGCATCTTAAGGACTAGAGATTTTTCAAAGCTTCGGACAATCCAATAAAATTTTAGACTTCAAACATCTCAAATTTTTCTTTCCCATCTAAATGGTGTCTTAAGGCTACAAGTGTTTTACACATCTTAAAGCTCACATTGTATCAGCTGCATTCTCAAAAACAAGGGTTACAATTTGTGATTTACCAATGTGGGGAAAGCCACAGAAGGGATTTAAGACTTTGGTTTGTTAAATTTAAGAGCAAAGTGTAACTGCATAGCTGGCAGTCAAGGGAGCATAAGAGGAGGAGGAAATATGACAGGAAAGAGAGTAGAGGGGACTGCATTGAGGTAAGGGAGCACTGAAGACCAAAGAAACTGCAGCTGCAGATACTGGAGAGAAGCACAAGGTGAGGAGGTGAATGTTACGAACCCAAAGCAAACCAGGTTTCATTGCAGTTCTGCTCATGGAAGAACTTGTTCTTGATCATGATGATTGCCCAATTGAGGAAGTATTATATTCATCCTCTCTGGTGCCAGGCATAACTGTACATCTAGCCAAAGACTCCATTCATTGTCCTTTTATTCCTGCAATTGTGAATCATCACCTTTGCATATTCATGCCTAAGCCTGCAATTAACCTGCCAGCCACGTTACTCACAGGTAGAAATTGCCAGGTTCCTTTCTTACTGTTTATTCATTTTTGTTTGGGCAATGAAGATAGGGTAAATACATATAAACTTACACGGTATTCTATATACTCTCTAGCCTATAGCTGATTACCAAGAGCAAAGGATCTTATCACACTTGGATACAAAGCCAACATCCTATGAGAGAACAGCATATCTGAATCAGATACTAAAAGACATTTAAGACTGTCTTGAACTTTGGAACCAAATAAAAGGAAGAACAACATGCAAATCTTTTACCAAATAGTCTGTGTTATAAAGAATGAGTGTTTACTAAGCAAAATACATGTAAATACTTGTGTTTAGGTATCAAGTATTAAAAATGAGGTTTTCTGCAAGGTCTGTGTTCCTATCAGCATTGACACAATGCCAACTGCTCATACTTCTCAAATACTAAGAATTTGGCAGTGCAAATCTGAGGTTAGCTGGGGCATTGGCCCTGTTTTGAAGAGATTCTGAGTCCTAACTTTTCATCTTTAGAAACTTTCAACCAGTTGTTCTTGGAGTACTAAGCTGCTCACTTAAAATTTGGATAGACTAATCATCAGTTGTTATTGAAGTCACTGTTTTATGTCACATTTTCATCTCAAGTGAAAACCTCCACATATCTATTCAGTACATGCATGCCCATGACCCTAAAAGTTCAGTTGCTTAGTTATTCTGAATACTCATGCAACAGAGTTCTTGCAGGCTTTCCAACTGCCTCACCTGGGATGCTCCACTCCACCAAAGTATACTTACAGTCTTCAAAATGTATTCTCTGCTTGGCTTTGATTCTCTTCAAGCTTGTATTTCAGTCATTTTGAATTACTGGGGACACAGTCTTGCAGTGAGGTGATTTGAAAGGTACAGCTAAGGTAACAACACGCTTTTACATTATCAATGAACATTTTGACTACAACCTCAACAACATTCTCATAAATCTTATTCCTACACAGAGTTGAAAGAACCTGAATGCCTGTGTTATATGCAGACTAACATTATGATGCGCAGACTGAAAACAAAGAACAGCTTCAAACAACCACACTGCCGGAGGTAAAAAAGGCAGAGGGAGGCTCCTCTTGCACCAAAGCAGCTTTGAAGCTAGCAGCATTAGTGACAGGTCTAGACTAGCATCAAGCCCATAAAGTAAACAAAAAACATGTAGGTAAAATTTGAGATTATCAGCCTTACAGTGTCTCTTAAAACAATTGTTTCATCGTTGATATGCTCCATGGCTTTTGGAATCAGACCTCCTATTAAAAATTCTCACATGTAACATAAGCAAAAAATATAAGAAGTATTTTATATATATGGCAATTAATAGCTCTGGGTTGGTTATTTCACAACACTTTACACATCTGATTTCTCAAAGTCATCTAGTCATGTTTTGCTTCCTTATAATAGACATTATAACAAATTATAGACTTAAAAGTAAGTGCTAGTTGGGACACAGAATTGAAGTCAATCTATTTCTAAAAGTGTTGTCCTGACTGCATTGCAAAGAGGGTGGGAAACAAAAACTTCACCTCTCCAGTTAACACCACACAAAGGGGTAAACCAGAATTAGAATTACCTAGTTTCAGCATATCATTATAAAATAGATTATGTAGATTTTAAATTTTAAACCACGAATGAAGCATTTATTTCCATTTCTTATGTCCAATAAAGAAAATTACTTAGGAGTGCTTGGGGATTTGTCATGATCTTGGCATCTTGTGCAAGAAACCCATGGTAGTTATCCTGTTGTGGCTTCTTATACTACCCAAAAATAGTAAGAAAGTCCCTCAGTAAATCACCCCTGAGCACAGGATGAAGCCATGCCAAACTGTTCTGAGTCAGGTTATTGAATCTGGAATGCTTGATTAAGCTGAGGCTTCTGCTCAGAGATGGGAAACCACTGATTTCTTTCTGCTCAATTTTTAAGTACAACAGTATATATGAACTATATTTTAAGCAACTTGTACAGTATTAAATATACAATGAATTCCAAATTATTTTTAAAAAGTTAAAAATTGTCATTTTAAGCTTGCATTAACAGCCTCTCCCTGATGAAAATTTTGCTAATATTGAAGCCGATTATACCAGGCTCATTCCTTAAGGCATTTGTCTGAACTTATGGAATAAATACATTTAACATAAAAGTCACTTTCCACAGCATGCAAATGAATGTTATTGTATAAAACATTCAGGTCTTCTTTCATTAAAAGGAAGATAAGAGTCTAACACACCCAGTTCTAACAGGTTGTCTAAAGACAGTCTTCAGAAAGGACCTTTCTATTTTGAAATGCAATACTCCCTGTCTCTGAGACTCTGTTTGCTTTATACCTTTTGCCATTTCCCAGTGTTACCCACCACTCTGTCAATTATGTTCAAAAAGCTGCAGGCACTTTCTGTCTCTTCCCTTGCCCAAGCCGTGTTCATACAGTGCTACTTCTTCACATCTCTAGGGTTTTCTCCTAGAACAAGACAAAAATTGTTCCCCAAATCCCACCACCTCTTGTCTGGATTGCTGATCCATTCAAGAGGTCAGCAATGTTGTCTGTAGGTCTAACTAGATCATATGAGGGAAGAATGAATAAACATAATGATTTCTGAAGTGTCCTGGGGTCTCCAATGCTCTGGGTGGACAATCCTAACAACTTCTCTTGGAGTTCTGTCCTCTAACAGTATTTAACACTGCTATTGGATAAATGTTCTCAGAAATCACTGTATTTTTTCATACATGAAGTTACTTAGTTACATCAAGCCCAACTAACATCCTTCCCAAGAGTAAATTTGCCAAGAAATGATAAGTCCAAAACCTGAATACCATCCATGTGAACTAGACAGCTTGCCTTAGCCAGCAGCTCACTAACCTCATTCTAATTCTGAGGATGCCAATGATGACTGCAGCTTTCCACAGACCTTCAGTGTTTTCTCTCAGTGGAGATCTGATTCGATGTTTTATGTACTTGATCTGTAATAAGATCTGTGCAGAATGGTTCTGATGTATATTCCTTGCACTCCCAAACCTCCTACTGCCACTCACAGTCACTCCTGGAGTACTGGCATCACAGGAGCCATTTCTAAACAGTATCTTAACACACAGAATTAAATTTTCCAAGGGGAAATAATGCACAGCTTGTGCATGTGAGGAGAAATCTCAAAATATTCCTTGGTTTCAGACTCATTTTTGAAAAGCGTGAAGCATTTGGTAAATAATCTCTTTCCTCAGCTGCAGAATTATGATTCTGAATACACACTGTACAGTTCATGCCCAGCTGGTTTTGCTGAGCAGAAGGCAAATGGGAACCAGAAATTGCATGAAAAGCCTATCTTTAAAAATGATGTTTTAACATCCTTAAGCTTGACCATCATGTCTGCCAACAAAAGTAAATTTTGTTCTACACAGGACATAGCCTGAGTACGATTTTCTGAAGTGGTAAATGGTGGTTTATGGGACAAGGTTCCCAGTCCCAGCTTGAACATTATGAGCAGTATGGCAATAAAACATCAGACTATAAACATGGCTAGTCAAGAAATGAGACATGCATGTAAAAATATTTATAAACAAAGCTAGAATACCACACCTTCCTAGTGATGTTTTTCTGTGAAACATTTAATCATTACCCATTTACAAAACAGGATATGAACAGTTTAAGAGGGGAGTGAAAGCGTGCGGGGCTGCACATGATCATTTCCTGTCGGGCTTCACCAGCTACTTCTGTGACCCGTGCTAATCAACAATCAGAGATAGGAAATGCCTTTCAGAAGTGTTCCATTACAGAGAATTCAAGGCAGACTTTTAACAACACAACCCACAGCAAAGGTATTTATCCTGGATTCCAATATTTTGTGAGGGTCATCAATATCACAAAAAGTTTATGTTTTCTACTACATGAGATTTGTAGTTTTATAGAATTTCTTTACTTGCTGAAGTATTCATAAAAATTATGAATTTTGAACCCTTGGCTCCTCTGGATGTAGAAAAGATTTTCATATGATAATTAAGTTTCAGTAAACTGAATATGTTTCTGAAGATTCTTTTCATTATGGAAGATTTTCCCTTCAGAATTTAATCTGTAATTTGCATTGGACAATTACTACTGTAGTATGTACTGTTACCCCTATAATGTCTTCCTAAACAAGTAGGAGACATATACACGGGGCACTCATTCCAATCCATGCTTTCAAATTTAATTTGAAAGCTTTCTTTTTTTACCAAGAAAGAAAAAGCAAACATCCAGGAAGTGCCATGTAGCTTTTTTTTCACTTGGATAAGATGCTATTTTCTTTTTTTTTTTAATTCCTTTTTTAATTCCATCTGTGTTATAAGAAACTTCAGAACATACACCAAAACTCGAGCATTTTTCTTATCAACAGTCTTGCAAAACAAAGATGACTAATGTATGAAAGGCATAGTTTCCCAGTTATTCCCTTCACTGCAGTCAGGTGCTACCTTCAAAATCTGTCACTAAATTCTACCAGTGCTGTATGGGTCAATGCACTAAAGGAACCCAAAGAGGTAATTCAGCTTCGAAGCACCTACTCTGACTCAATCTGGTACCCCTCTGATAGTGCCACTTCAACCCCAACCCTTAAGATTTTGCATGTATACAGCCTAGTGCTCCAACAGCTGCCCATGTGAACAATACAATTAGTGGATTTGTATGTTACAAACACTGTTTTTCCAGAGTAACTCCTCTTGTCTTCCTGACAGTGAACAATGAACTCTATCCCACATTACCGAGTACTCACCTTCACTCATCAACTTTCATTATGCATGAGAGCAGGGCCACTGCAACTCTCTCTTGCAGCATGTTCTGTAAAAAATCAGAACTGGGCACAAGGAGACACATAAAACTTTCAGCTAAAGTACTTGTAGATTTTAAAGGCAAAGTAAGATGCTGAAGACCTCTACACAGAAAAAGCCAGGACAGGCTTGGTATGCTTTGAAAATACACACCAATTTCCTACCTATGATAAGTTTCTTCTATCAATTAATTTACTCTTCTACTATCCAAGTGTTCAAAATTTCCCTTCTTGCCCATCTATTTTCTCCCTTTTCTATACTCTCTCTATTGGGTTTTTCTTCTACAAACAGTTATATCCATTCACGAGTAATTTTTTTCCTTTTCCTAATGTTCAAATTCATGTGTTCATCTTTCACCTTTCCATATCCCTAGGTCTGCACCAACTTTTTCTCTTAAATTCCCCTTAGAGCTGATGAGTATATTGGCTCAATGCTGATGCTGGAAAGAAATTAAGAGAATTTAAGGAACAAAATTACCTAAGTTTGAGCATTCCCAAAAATGCTGTGCTTGTTAAGATCCAAGTAATGCAAAGGTAAATGCACAAGTTCCTTAGCTGCATAAACAGCAGGAAAAATGCATGAACATGAAGATATAAAACAGGTATCCACAAACTGCTACAGTTTACAGTATCATTTATCACCTGAAATTACAATCAGAAGAACAAAAAAAACCTGAGACATGATGAAAACCTTCACAAAATTCAGTGAATTCCACCTGGAAAGTGGGACATAGTTCCGTAACTTTTCTGCATCCTCAGTGTTTCTTCTGCCCAATTAATTACATTCCAAACTCCAAATTTTGGCTAACGCATTTGCATACTCTTTGTACTTCAAAGGCTGACTTGCTTATTAGCATAGCCTAGTTCCTGTTGTAGAAAAAACTGTGAACAGGAGTCACATTGATCTAGTTGCACTTCATTTCTATTGTCTGTACTGGGAATTTCTCAGATTCAAGCTCATGGAAATTTCTGTTTGCCTTGGCATAATCAATTTTTGATTATGTGTTTCTACAGGGAAAAAAAGTCTCTCATTAATAGAAGAAATTAATTTTGTTAGGGAAGTTACAGATGTTTGTGGGCTCAGTGGTAGGTAGTAAAAAGTTGATGTCAAAACAAATAAACTCAGATACAAGGAATATTTACAAAGTATTAAATACAAAGAGTAGATGACAGAATTTGATCTGATTTTCAAATACTTTGGAAGAAAGACTTCATAAACATGGAGTGTTCTCTAAAAAGAGCTTGATTTTAACAAAGTTCATACATTTGAAAATGTATTAGAAAGTTTACTTCATTTCAGAAGATTTTTTTTCAAGAAGAATAAAGCTGTTAAAGTATAATCTATGGTATACAGGTCAAGTAAGGTGCATATACAGGCTTGCTCACCCATGGCAATACCTAGGGCCCCACAGCTAAACTGCAGGTAAGTATTATGTCCATTGAAAAGTTGCTGAATCAGACCTTTTAAAATGTCCTTTAAAAAAACACAGCAAGGATTTAATCAGGATTTCTCCTCCTCAATCTATTTCTTGTTTGACAAGGAATGTTTCCTCTGAGAAACTGAAGCTGTGTTTTGTTTCTGAAAGAGAATGTATTAAAAGTTTTCTGATAGCATCACCACATCCTGCCACTTACTACAATAGAACCTTAAAAGGAGATTTAACATCCTCCTGCAGGATGACCAGAACACCTCATTCTAGCTAGCAGGACAGAAAGAAGGTAGAACACTTTCTCTTTGGGTGTGCTGGATAAAATTAATTTTCTGGGGTTTTGTTTTTTCTCTCTGACAATGTATTGACATACATTTCTGAATTTTTTCTAGAACCTCTCTGGAAATGCCACCCAGTTGAGGCTTACTCAGAGCCATTGTTCAATGAGTTTGCAGACACTGCCTTTCTTAAACAGGAGAGCAGGAAGGATAGTGGACAGACATGACAGGGCCTATACCATCTGCAAGGGCTTCCTCAGCATCCCCATTTCCTCAGGGTATTCTGACCAGCTGTAGCCCCAGAAAGTCCATTTGGATGAGGGTGATCCACTCAACAAATCAGGGCATGTTCTCTCTTTGGTAAAGTAGCAGACAAAGTCTGGGCAAAGCTTGGTGTTTTGAAAAGTGTGCTTTCAACTTTCTTCTAGCCAGAAAACAATGGACAATTACTCATTAAATTTAATACCTTATAACCTAGTTTGTATAAACCATATATCCCATGTCAAAACAAGAACAAGGAGGAAGTTTCAGTTTCTTCACAGCTTCTACTGAGGGTGCAGTCACCACCATCATCGTTATGGAAATGACGCATCCTTTTGGAGATGCATTGACAAGCATCTCTTTGAACTGAACTCCAAACACAAGATGAGAAATGGCAACATGCCCAACGCCTTTGTGTGCTAAGCCACTAAATGAGCTTGTCATCCTTGCATTTTCTTCCATACCATAGTCGCCTGTGCCCTGGCTTAAAAGTGATTTATTACTCATCAGTTGAGAAGACACATCAAGGAGGAAAAAGGAGTAATCTTCAAGTCTTCAGAAATTAGTACATACATTGCCCAAATGGCATCCCTTTTTCTGCTAATCCAGCTATGGGTTTTAATAGAAAAAAAGCCTTGTTCAACATATAATTCCCTAATTTTTTAATCACTACATGAATTTTTATATGCCAAATACTGTCTTCAGGTTATTGGTGCTCTAGGAGGAGAAATGGAAAATGATACTTAAAAGACAACAAGAAGACCCAAATACAAGAAATAGCAGAAGTACTGATGGATGTAACTTTTTTTTTCAAAAAATGTGATATATCAATTACATTTAATGAGCTTTTTTCCTAATCTCTTTTTCCTATGGAAGAGCAAAACTGCTTTTAGAAAACAAAAGTGTGCAGTTTTTTACTTGACGTTATTTTGGAAACTTGCAAAAATATACCAAGGAGATGGATTGTTTGTTCCCTGACTGGCTTGCTGCTAACAGCAACATATGCAAACAGACCAGAAAATCAAATCACTCTTAAGATACAGGAATTCTTGTCATATTAATATTTCCTACATTATAATTTAGTCATCACTGCCTGTTAGTCAACTTCTAATTTATTAAGTACATGTTTACAAAAAGATTAATTCCATGAAAAATTCCCATCAAAATGTTAATCTGTCAAAACAAGTAACATAGAAATAGCTGATATAGCTATCACATACTCATGAGAACTATCAGGGGGAAGATTGCATTCAGCTGCATTTTGAAGAGAAACACACTCCAGTCTTTACTATTACACTGCCAGATGCTCAGGTTTCTTTTAATGGAGTTAAGTGGAATAAATTTCTCAAAACATAGTTTTATATATGCTGAACCAAGCATTCCAGAAAATACTGCATTTTCTAAGAAGTTAAGACGTGGCTTTTTCCCCCTCAAATAAAAAATTCCCAAGTCAGGTTTTTTAATAAAATATATTTAATACAAAATAAACAGAACATTATACTTGTAAACTGAGATTTTAGTTCACAGGCTTTTTCAATCCCTTTGTCTTGGAATGACCTACTTACGCACCTGAATTAACAAAACTGAATTTCTCCTGCAGTTTCAACACTCCTTTCCTTCAAAAAATTGATCATAACATCAAAATGTTAGTTTCCCCCAGTAAACAGTGAAGCAGGTGCATTGTTCACACACCTCACAGGCTCTGCAAATTAGGTAAAATGCTGTTTTGTTAAAGGTTTTCACAGCCTTCACTGAAATATATGTGAAAAAATAGTATTCTTTAAACTATTATTTTGTATTGATGCTGAAATGATACCAGGCGCTTAAGAGAAACTCTGAGAGGTCAGACCCTGTTGCCAGCACCCAGCCTGGACAGAAGGTTGGGTGCTGCCTGTTCCAGGCTCCTCCACCACCTCTGCTGCACACCAAGGTCCTGGCAATCCTTCCAGTCCCTGCTGCCCTTTGTCATAGAGGTTTTGGCTAAATATACCCGCAGGCATTTATCCACCCTTCAAACACTTCCTCTTCAGATCAGTGCTTCACTGCACACAAGGAAATGTTTCCAGTTACATCCTGCCCCTCTGTGAACTTGACTAGCCTTTACCACTCCAAGCCCCTTCCAACCTAAAAAGAAACAATAGGAGCAAGTTCCCTTTCTCTAAGCAACCATTTGCCTAAGATTTAAGTGATAATCTACCTTATTCCTTAAAACCAAATGTAAAATTAGAATTAGACAGACTCATTTGACAACTACACTTCACCTATGTAACCTGTGTACTACACTTGCTTGCTCTATGTTTAGGTCTGCCTGCTTTTCATGTTAAACACATCTTCTACAACAAGTATGTTCTTACCAACCCTTCTGAATAAATCCTTTATGTAAACTGTGAAGCATGACTTTTAGAGCCCCGCTTGCTCCAGATCTACAGATCATAGTTCATTTATCCTGCTGCAGATGAGGCTTTTATTTCAGATCTCCCACTCCTTGCTTTCTTATGGGCTTCTTCCACCATTTCACAGGCAGCACCTTCCAATGAACCCTTCCTTTGAGATTCTCATTATCATAGTAAGCTGCCTGTTGTTTCTCTGAATGATGACAACATTGCCTTCTTCATGCTGGCTTGGACCTTCTCCTGCTGAATGGATAAATCTCACGTCTGTCACCGGTTGTGATAAACACAACAGCATGTCACAACAGTGTCCAGCAAGGCCAGCCAAGCTTTAACACTACTGTACAAAATACCAGGCCGGAAAGTGGGTCCACAAGACTAGGTGGGATCCCAACACTCAGAAACAGGGTTTCAATGGATGTCTCAATTCCAAAAAAGCAATGCAACTTGCATCTGGAATCTTCACTTCAAAGCTGGAAGGCAGGAAAAGAGACCAAAGCAGGTAAGCTCAGGAACTGCTCAGTTAGAAGATGCCTCAGCTTTAACAGACACTAATAAAAGGTCATGAAAACTGCAAGTATCACCTTAGAAGTTTTCAAAGATATTCCTCTACAGTTCTGTTTATGAAAGTGACATACCAGACATGAAAGAGACCTGCTCACATTGCAGAATACATTGCATCACGCTAAAATAACCCCAGTGCAGTTGGAAAATTTCTTCATGGAGAATGACCCAATTAAAGACATTTAAACACTAGCTTTCCCTCCTATGCCCAAATGCTGATTATGCTCATATATCTCAAAGACAAGTTAACAGATAAATTCAAAGGCATGTAAATTTCACACCCCAAAAAACATTCAACAACTGAAATGGCGTCAACAGAATAGCTTTTTATGTTCTTTACTTTGAATTTTTGATTGTTAGGGTACATGCAAAATTTGACACATAATAAGCTTATCGCCACAAAAATGTAGTCCTCTTAACTTGAGCCCTTGCTCTTTGATAAGATTGGATGAAGAGTTTTGAAATGAGACATGACACTCCATGGCAGTACTCTGTTTGCAAAAAACTGGACAGAACTCAGGCACCTCTTGAACATACCTTCCCATCCTATATTCTGCTGCACCATCCCAGCTAACTCAATAACCTCAATGTGCGGGACTGGCATAGATTAGATTTTGAGTCAAAGTGCTAAAAAAATGTCACTTTTCAATCACCCATTATGCAGTGTCATCTGCCAGGGTTTCTTGGCAGCAGGCAGAAAAGGCCTTGTGTAGAGTCCATTTCACACCAGATGAATCCACAGTCCCCAAAAACCTTGAAGGATTCACATCTTCCTAAGGACAAGCTCTGCTAAACTGCTCTGAAGGTGTTTGATCTTCCTGCTTTTAAATAATGGAAAAATGTAGACATTTTTTGTGGTCCTAGGAAAGATGATGTTGGCTTTTAATACTCAAATAATTGCTGGCCAGCTAACACGATGTATCTCATTGAGAAATGTGAAGTTTGGATCCTTTTTTCTTATATTTCTGTTCAATCCTTGAGCTCAGACTTGTTAAAGGCATAGATGCTTCTTGGGATTGCTGTTCCTCCCCTACACCATTTCTCCTGAAGATTCACTCAATGCATCTAAGCCAGAAACTCCAGCACAAAAGAAGCAGGTTGGAGTTCAGCTATGGATGATTTCTGGAGTGGAAATGAAAGCATTTTAGAAACATACAAATACTCAAATATACAAAACACATATATTGAGTAATAGTGCCAAGAAGTAGATTTAATCCTGAAGTCCTTAAGATGCCAGAGCTCAATAAAGCTGAATGCTATGATGCCAATTAATAAAAATACTTATGCACAAGCTTTGTATTAAGCACCAGTATAATCCAGTGAAGTTTATGAAAAGCATGTTGCCTCGAACAAGCAAAACTTGTGTTGAATACAATGGGAGTTCTGTTTATACAAGGTAGAAATCCTACCTTGAACAAAAATCTAGTATGTGAGAGAGTAATACTGGGGCAGAATCACTAATCTCTCTTATATAAACCTTATTTCCCTGTTCAGAGAATTCTGTCCCACCTTTTAAGGTGTTTTTAGTCTGATGGATATAATAAACTTAATACTCCATCCATGAGGTTTCAGGACATGAGATGTGGAACATTTAATTCTATTATGGTTTTATCAAAAGAAGGTCCTTTCATTCAGTTAAGAATCAGAAAGAAAGCACTTCTAATCCAATGACTCTTCTAATTTTAGTAATGGAGATGTAATTTAATTTAGACATGTAGATAAAAGGATACTAAAAATGGGACATATCAATGAAGGTGTTGTTACAAGTACTGTAAACAATTGCCTGTTTTCTCTTTTTGTCTTCAAGCCCTGTGAGAAACTGTCTTCACTGAAACTAGTTCCTTCAAGAGCATGCAAATAATGTAAAAATACAATAAACTTCATGGAGACATACTAATGATCCACACTCATGTTCATAGTTTCAAAGAATGTCAGGAGCACCTACCTCATTTGTAGGAAATCTTTGAGAGGAAGAGGAAAACAGTAGTGCTGCCTATGAAATTTTAGTGCCCATTTCCCTTTTCTACATGTCCTGCTTGCATGAGACCACCTCCACCTGCCACTGCCATCCCAAGCTAAGAGAAATTTTGATGCAAATTGGATTCCCACACACACATGCACAGAGGGCAGAGGGGCACAGCACTAAGCACCTGGTAATACATCACCCTGGTTGCTATGCTTCTGGTGTTCATCAAACATGTAAATGTGCTAAGAATGCACTAATTACTGCATTCCCAAGATCATTTTCCCTGTTAATATCTTCAGTTTGCACTGTGGCTACAAGTTGCTGCAGTCTCCAACACAGCAGCAGCAGTAAAAGGCATCAGTAGCTTACCTGGGAATATTTAAGCTACTGGATATCTTTTTTTTTTTTTTTGCATTTTTCTGAAAATTTGTACTATTTCACTGTCAAATGCTGCCTTTTCAGTACATTCAAAATATCCTAGCAAATTACTTACATCCTGCATTTAGACATTCTGTATCATAAAGATTAAGTTAACTAAGTACTCTCAGCACCTAGCCAATTTCTAATTATGGTAAACCCAGTGACTTGTCAACAGGAATTGGCTTCCCATGATTCAAATCAAGAAAACAGTTCTTATCAGAGCAGATAATAGAATTTGGTCTATTTTCTAGCACAGCATCGATCAAAGATAAAGCTAAGAGAAGGAAAACAGAAGCTTGTCTAGCCAGTAGAACAATATCCTACTAAACACAACTATTTGAAAATTTTAATGTACTTCAGATATAAGTATTTACATACATTACCTCAGAGCACTCATTTAAAGTAATTAATCTACTCTTAGAATTCATACAGCAGTTAACAATCCAAGTCTACTGCACAGCCAACCCAAGTATGAATTAAAATTGTTGCCTCATAAGTATTTAGATTCTTTTGACAATCAGTAAGAGGGAAGGAAGCAACTGGTGATACAATATGTCAGATTTTGGTTTTTATACTTGGATGTAAAATCATCTTCTTCCAGTATTTTTCAAATTTGCAGGGAAAAAACTTTCAGCTTACCCTTAAGTGCTGCTATTGAATGATTTTATATCATTTTGCAAGCCTGCATTTACTCAAGCTGGCTCTCTACATTCAATGGTGACTAATAAGGAAGGACTAATAAGCTTTATTCCCTCTTTCTTTTATGCTTTTAAACAAACAAAAGCCCATGCTTTCTTCCCTCTCTTCTACAGCAGAAAAGGAGGGGAGCACTGGCAGCTCAGGGCCAGGGTAAGGACAGACGAGAGACTGGCAGATGGAAACCTAATCCTTAGCAACCTTCTCCCACCCCTGCCCCCCCTCTCCTCCCCAATTCCCCATCCCTCTCTCCTATTAAGACCTGCTGAAGCTGACAACTTGCCTTCAACATCTCCTTCCTTCCCATCCGAAAATGCAAGTCTGAGACCTCAAAAGAGGACAGTAGAGACAGAGGGCCCAGGTAGCTGAACACTGTGATTTCAAAGAGAACAGAGAGAGGAGAAAAAGCGTCCTGGCAAGTGGGATAAATGGAAAAGAGAAAAGTAGGAAAGGGTGCTTACTCATTTCTGAGCAGACCAGAAAATTAGTGATGAGACTTTGGGCAGAATAAGGGAGCAAAAATGCACTTAACACTAAAGTTGATAAAATTATTTGGAGATTGAAAACAAGTTGGTATAGAATTACCAAACAAATGTTTTCAACTAAGAAATAACAGGCAATTGGCAGCAAAATATTCTCCAGTTCTGCCAATCAAAACTTTCTTTTCAAAATACATACTAACATCTGTTATCCTTAATACCTTTAAATGATATTTTAAGAAATTTGTCAGGATCCTGAAACATATAGTCTTGGGAAGAAGAATAATTCCTGAAACTTCACCCCACCCAAACATTTCTTCAAATGGCCCTATTTTACATAGACATTTGTTAAATGTACATAAAGAATAATAGGAAGGAATAACCAGAAAGCAAGTCCACTCCCCCTCTGTGGGCCATGGCTTCACTGTGCTTGTGTCTGTCAATACACCAGGCCTCATTTTCATCTAAAATTGGTGTCATGCTGCAAAATGTAGTCATTCACTTCAAGAACTGCAATTATTGCTGTGCTCACATGCAGCAAAGCACCATCTGGCCTGTTCACAATGCAGGCACAATGCAGGAAGAGTGAGCACTGATGTAAATGGTTTTCCAGTAATACTGAATTCCTCCATAAAAAGCAAGTACAGTTGTATTTCAGTAATTACTCACAGAATCAAGCACTCTTAGATGTCAATGAATACTCAAAGATTTTTGAATGAACCCTGCTATCATCTTCTGTTACATTTCAGTCAATATTTCAGGGACCTGAAAAATCATTAAATATTAGAATTTGTATCTATCTGGATGGATTTCCAAAATTTCTGAAAAAATACAAGACTGGCATTCCCCTAGGCATATTCAGGTATATTCCTATTTTTGAGTCAAAGCAACCTATGTATTTTTCTAACACACAAGAAAATAGTACAAATCCATGTGGTCATTTCAGTAATAAATTACACAGCTATTAAGTGCTTCCCATTTTTTACAACTGTTAGCATTTAAATATACATGACCTAATGCTCAAGCCAGCATTTCAGCTATGCCTCTATGAACAGCAATAATACCATTTAAAATAAATAGCCTGCTATAGTCACAGAATGCATTACTGAGCATATAATGAATGAAACTGCTCACACGGATGGTGGTTCCTCCTCTATCCTTCCCTCCCCTCCACTATGGAAATAGATTAATAGCGAGGTGATAACACAGGCAAAGATACACTGAGAAGCATTAGTTTGGGCATAGACTTTGGTGATTTTTACACCAGAGTTTAGACATGGATCAAGCAACTGCTTTGGCAGCAAGAGCAACCCAAGTTGCGAGGAAAGGCAGTAACTCCAAAAATTAGCTACATCAAATTAGTAGAAATGTCACAGAATTATTTGTTTCAAAGACATCATTCCCTTTTACACTGAGATGTGGTAAAAATCACTGCTCTTGGCAAAGCCTGATGCCTTCTCAACCAGAATCAGGAGACAAATACTCTGTGGATTTTGGATTTTTCCCAGATCAAAATGTTGGAGTACTTGAGAACAAGGTTTCAGTTTGGAGCCAAAACTGATTATAACGCTTAGCAGAAAGCAAGTGGCAATTCACTTACCAAGCTGCCACATTTCAACATTTTGTTATAAGGAATTAAACTTGCAAATTTCAGCATGACTGTGCAGTAGAAGTGAAAAACAAAATTATAAGGACTAACAACCACAGAAAATTTGTGTTCAAACTCAGATTCAGCTCACTTAGCCCAAGCCATCTGACGCTGGTACAAAATCATTGAACGCAACTCTTAAAAGAAATGAGTACTGTCTTTTACTAAGTGATAAACCCTCATGTCAAATACCAGGGAACACAGACAAGACCCCAGCTGTTAAAAAGCTGGAGCTCAAGGCTCCAGGGGAGAAGAGAAAGGAGGGAGGGACCCAGGGAGTTTTGCCTGTGCCAGCCTTTCTTTGTCCATAGAGAAAATCTAGTTAATGACTATTAAATCACAATACATGCCAAGGTACTCTAAAAGATCTCATTTGATAGAGGAAAGAAGCCAGCACTGAACTGAGAACAAGTACAACAAGGAATGGACTGGAGAAATGAATAGGAAATTTAAAAAGATAGCACATTATTTGTTCCCAGAAACACAGCATAAGATGTTGGATACAGCAGGCCTGTCCACCATTGTTCACATGATGTCTTTGTTAAGAATGTAATTTAAGTTTTTGTGTAGAATACAATATATAACCGGGACAGATAAATGAATTTCACATCACCCAACTGAATAGTCTGCAACTGGAAGTAATATAAAAATTAAGCTTGTACAGATTGCTTCCAAATACTTCAACAAATATTTACAGATTTTAGAATGCATCTATTAAGTTCACAAAAAGAGACTGAAGGCCAGTAAAGTTAAAAAGGACATTTAAAAATATTAAGAAGGCCATTTAAAAATACTAAGGAAATAGTACTTTTGGAAAAATGGTAATACCTCTGCTACATGCCAGTTCATAATAGTGACAGGGTAGAGTTGTTTGTGTTTTGCAACAAGAAGGCAGCCAGTGCATGCAGTCCAAAGGAAGATTTACAAGTGTGCTCTGCTATAACCATAAAAGGAGGAGAGGAAATCTAATGGCCAGAAATAGAACCACTGTAAATTAAGTAGGGGGGAAAAAAGCGCTAGAGAAGCGCACAATAAATGAAATGGTAAGTAAAAAGATGGGCAAGTAAAAACAAGGCCAAGGAATGGAGTATCAACATGACACATGGGGCTACCATGCAAAAGTGTTCTGTAAGGATGGTGTCAGGCATGAACTGACTGCTGAGGTCAAGGAACCCCAAATTCCTGTCCTAGCACTAACTGACTCTCTGTGAAGGAAGGGAAGCTATTTCACTGTGCTATCTTGCTCTGCAAATCAAAGGCAATGATACCTACCCACCTACCTATCTCTTGGACACGGCAACAGAGAATCAATCAATATGTCCTGACAGTACTTCCAATGCTGCATGTGAAATCCTGGCCCTGCTCAAGCCAGCGGGACTTTTTAATGCTGACTTCAACAGTACCAGGATTTTTATCTACAATTTGCCATCAAAAATGTTGGCTGCCGTTATTTTAAAGGATTTTGAAGCCTTTATTCTTTGTTACTTCACAAATCATAATTATTCTGTCCATAGGTCAAGAAACAAATGGGGATGTGGAAATCTCACTCCCTTCTTCCTGACTTGTCTATTACTGCTGTGAGCAGAGTCAGGATTTGACCTGTACTGACAGTTTTGCTTTCTGTGTTAATAGACAAGCACCCAGTTCACCGTTACACAGCTAAGATGGATCTTAATGTTAGCACTAATAGAAGGTTTTCAGATGTAAAAAGTTGGCATTTCTATGTTGCAATTTTTCCTAAAACAGCTATTCTTCAATATCTGCCCCAGAGAACTCATTAAAGATACATAATGGAGAGGGAATTAAAAAAGAAATACAAGATCAACAAAAAATATTTCCTGCTACCATTATCCTTTTTATTAGACATCTCAAAATGCAAAAGAAGCTGTCAATATTAACATTATGAATCTAAAAACATTCAGAAAAACTGAAATTACAGACAAAAGGCAAAGCAGTTTCCTATGCTAAACAATGCTGCAAAATAACACTGCTGGCACTGTAACTGGGAGACAACTTCATGCCAACATCATGGCTTCTCCATATGTCAGCTAAGAAGACAGAAGTTGTTAGTGAAAACTTCCAGAGTTCTTTACAGAAACTAGGGGGAGGGGAAAGGAAGGAAAAATCCTAACATGTACAATTTTTTTTTTTAAATAAATAACTGGAATGTATGACATGGAATCACAGAAGTGTTTAGTTTGAAAAAGACCTCTAAGGTAAAAGTCCAGCCATTAACCCAGCACTGCCAAAATGACCGCTAAAACATACCCCAAAGTTCCACATCTACACAGGTTTAAACAGCTCCAAAGGTTGGTGACTCCACCACTTCCCTAGATAGCCTGTTCCAAGGCTTGACAACCCTTTCACTGAATAAACTTTTCCTAACACAGAATTTAAACCTCCCCTGCTGCAACTTGAGGCCAAGTTTCCTCTTGTCCTAGTACGTGTTCCTTGGGAAAAGAGACAGACATCTTTCCTCCCTTAGAAGGACTGATCTCTCTGCTGTCCAATCACACTTTGACCCTAACATCTCCAGCGCTAAAGTGTCAAGAGTGTCTCACCCAAAATTTGTGGAAATGTGGTTCGAAAGTTCTCCTTAAGACTGAAAGTAATTCTTACTACCAGTCTGAACCTCAGTTTGAACCTGTGCTTATCAGATATGCTACTCTTAACATTTGCAAGCAGGAAAAGCTTAAGTGGATAACTACCTCAGCCTTGCAGCAGTCACTGCAATGGAGTGCAAATAAATTTCATAGTACAGTGAAGGCATCATCCCTTTGTGTCCTTTTCAGCCTGGAAACTGAATGGTATTTTTATTGAATGTGGATCTTAAAATGGTCAAAGGCTAATATTTTATAAATCACTCTTCATGCTTCAAATGTATTTGCAAAGAATTAAGAAAGAGCTTAGAAATGTACGTAAAAATAATAACTAGGAGCTTCAGTAACAGTATTAATCATTCAACTAAGAAGTAAAAGCACAGCTTTGCTGTGGGGGAAGAAGGTGTCAGCTCACACATTAGCATAGGCCACTGAGTTCTGTTTTCATGCGTCCCTGTCATGATCAAATGGTTATGCAGTCCCTTCCCACCCCGACATCAAGATGCTATCTGCTGTATTTCAATTTTTACAAATTTATGTTCTCTTACTTCAAGATGCTGCAGCTAAAAGCATGTCTAGACAGAAAAATGTGGCAGATTCTACCTCTACTGTTTAAGCCCATGCATTTTCAAGTCTTAAAATAAAGCTACTGTGTGATAGACTTTGATGATAATCACAGCTGCTCATGAAACATCTGGAGTGAGAAGTGCCAACTCTGTGTCTTCGGTTTGAAGGTGACGATAACGTTGTCCTTTGGATTTGCACTCCTGTGCAAACTCCATGTGTTTCCTGCACTGTCACCTTTTAGATAAAGTCCATAAAGCAGCACAGTGGATTGTTTGATTCATGACTCATTTTACACCAGCAGTGGCAATGACTTCACTCTCAGTGCTAAGCTCCTCTCTGGAGTTCTTGCAGTTCCCTCCCTTACAAATTCCTTCGCAGCAGCAGATGCTTTCTAACTTCCACCACTGACCTGTTGACCTTGCTCTGTGCTGGAAGGCTGTGGCAGGACTTAACCCCCCAATTCTTCTTCTAGTGTATTTGAGGCAGTGAAGAGCTTTAATTCCCTGACTGATTAAATGTCTTCCATGAACATAAGGTATTGGCATCATCAATCAAACCAGCTGGTAGTGTCTCACCTGGCCCCAAAATTGGCATTCTTGTGGAAATAAATGGATGGGTTTAACAAAAAATCACTTCTCAAACAGATATAACTGAAAGTTATTTTGAATTATGGATACTTTCATTTAGATCTGTCCAAAAATAGAATTACTTATTATTGTTAACGTAAGTTTCAAGATGAAAGGGAAAAATTCTGACTTGAAATGACAGGAAGCTGAAGTTTATCAGTGTTTTAATTAATCACAAAGTTTATTAATACTGATATTGTTTCATTCACAGGCATACTTCAAACTCTAACATATACATTTTTCCCCTGTATGTAACTAATCACACTGAAAGGGATCACATCCAGTCACTCATACAAACACAGCAAATCAGCTTTCACATTTCTAGAAAGCTGAGTTTCGACTTAGTTCCAAAATGACAGTCCCCGTTTTTCCCATGGGCAACAAAACTTATTGTAATTCATTGCCCAATTAGTATTTAATCTAAGAGAGTGAAAAATCTTAAAGACATGATATTCCTATAGGTTTATGTGGCTGTGAGACTCAAAAGACAGGGAAAACTCAAACACTTAAACACCACTGATAGTGTTAGAGGGCAGAACCTCACTGGGGATGCCATTCTGGAGACAGACAACCCCTGATGGGTTGCACACATTTCCGGATGAGTAAGTGCACGTACACATAGAGACTAACAAAAGGACAGGGTGACTTTCAGCCAACCAAGCCCAAAAATACAGAGGGTACATCAAGAAGTAGCCTACAGATTTAGGAGGAGGTGGGAGAAATCAGGGAGGGTGGCAGGGAGATACATAGATGGGAAAATAAGAACAGATGTGAGGGGAAGGCAGATAGGGACAATGCCTGGAGCATTACAGCTGGGGTGTCACACAGCATCTAACTGGGACCTGCTGTCATGGTAGTGGGTAGCTCAGAGCACTTGGGATAAAGAGAGTCAAGATGCTCAACTATTCACAGAATTCCTTATTTTAGTTCCCATTCCCCAAGCTGTCCACTAGAAACTCCCCAGAAATTGCTGTTAGGACTAAACAGTTCCATTGTAAAGCAAAGCCTAGGCATGTGTTATCCCAGACAATAAACAAACACTGTAAGAATAACTGGATGAAACACACAATTGAATCACCTAATGGAAATAAAATAATCACAGGCGTTATCTCCATGATAAGAATATCACACAACCCTTAGCTGACCAACTGAGACATGCTGTCACTTTATTTTGATGATGCAATCAGCTCTACACAGCTGATCCATGTACTGTGTGGGGACCTGCTGATAGAAGTGATGTTCTGCAAAGCAGAAATGTGTAGCCATATGGAGCTCATTGCAAGAATGAGCCTCTCTTTACACTCCTGGTTGAATTTCTCACATATCCTCATTATCTGTTATTGAGTGTTTGCAGGGATCTAATATTCTGAACCATGGAGCCAATTCCACTTTACTGTTCTCCAAAGCATTTCTACTCCACCAAAGATATTTTAGAGACATAAGCGTAAGTGGCATTTACTCCTTGTTGAAAAGATTTTCAAGTTTTTATGTTTTTTCAACTATTTTTTCCCAAAGTTTAAACTAATATCTGTGTCATCTCTGAAATTCCCTACATAGCTATTTGATTTATAATATGTTGTTGCTCAAGATTCAATGGGACCAAAGTGTTTCATGTGAATAAAGATTTTATGTTCCTTATTTTACTATCATGTCACTTAGGACCATAATGCATCTGAAAACTTAAACTTATCAAGTTACTGACAAGTTAAAAAAAAAGTTTGTAGAAAGTGTTCAAGTTAGAGGAATCTGTTTCCTAAAATGACACAGTCTGATAACCTCTCTGCTCTTAAAGTAATCTAAGTCTCAGTTGCAAAATATTTCATATATGAAAGAAGTTACTCATTCCATATTTAAAAGCTGCAGCTGAAAAAAAATCTCATGGTAAAATATACCCCCAGTAAATGTTATTTATCTAAAGCTGCTCAAGAGACAGTTTGGGTTAAAAAAAGAAAGCAATACTGCAATGATTAATAATTAACCAGTTTCTAGTAACAGCTTTATTGAATTGGAGAGACAAACTGTCAGCTGCACAGAAATTCACAATATTTTTATCACCCAGGTAGTATGAAATATTGAACCTGAAAATTGGCACTATTTCTCCAGGCAGAAAAGTTTTCTTGGCAGTAGCCCAAGTTAATACAATAGGCCACAGAAAATCATCCTTTCCAGTCTACTGTTTCCAAGGAACAGGGAAAAAAATTATAGAAAAAAGACTGTATCCTTAGGAAAAAAGAAAACAAACAAAATCCAAGTCTTTTCATGCAGACAGCAAAGCAGGACTCTAAAATGTTCATGCCTGAGTTCACTTTTCCCTACTTTTCTTTTTTTTTTTAAATCCTTTGGTGCTATAGGACTATTGCCCCCTCTGTTTAATAAGCACATTTCATTTAAATAGCTCTCTCGAGTTCCAGCTCACCCACCTAATAAAACATAGCATGTTTCAGAGATGGGGTAATATTCTAAGCACAAACTGTGTGATTTAATGTTTTGTGAAGTAACATTACATCATAGTGTTGATAATTACATTTTAATATGGATGCTGACAGTAGCCCATGAAAATGCACACCTAGACTCTCAGCTTTGGAATTTTATGGTTTATCATAACTTGGTAGGAGACACTCCTTAGCACCATTTTTGCTTTGTTTTTAATACAGAATATTGTTGGTTTGTTTTTTTTTTTTCTTTTTTTTTCCTCAGAAAGCTCCCAGTATGGTCAGCTGTGCTGAAATTCAAAAAAATATCCAAAGATGTTTTATTAAAACCTAAAAATGGCTCAGATACTAAAGAGTTAGCAAAATCCATGTACAATTGACAAGGTTAATACTGTTTGTTACATGAAAGGAGTGATACAGGCACCAAAAGGTTTTACAGCTCTGAATGAGGGGAGGAAGGGCGGGGGGCAAGATGAAGAACTGCAGCGAAAGACCTGGACATTCTGGAAAGCCTCTGCAAGCAAAGCTGTTAGAAATTAACAGTGTGCCATGTAAAGCGTATGAAGAGAAAGAAAAAGCATATTTAAGGAGAGGAGACCATTGCTAAGCAAAGGCCATAATGAGATTTCTGCTTTTCACTGTCAGCCCTGCTTCTCAAGCAGTGCCGGCTGCCAGCTCACAGAAGGACAAGAGGAGTGCCAGCGCCGTGAACGCACGGCAGCAGGAAGAGCAGGGACCAGGAGCAGGCAGCAGGCTGGGATACCACCTCTCTCTGGCACCATGAAGATGTTCAGCCTGCTCAAGCTGCCTCCTGGATCTTCACACTGCAACACCACTCCACACATCTTCTCCAGTGCTAGGGATTCCTCTGAGCAAGGTGAAAAGGATTGCCATAATCAAGGTGAAAACGGGGAGCAAGGTCTAAGATGGAGGGGAGCTACACAGAGCATGGCAGGTGCATTCAGGAGGAACATATTCCCCAAGGAGATGCTCAGGAAATGGAGAGGTGAGGACACATCATCCCAGTCAGATGGAAGCCTCTGGGGTGGTATTTCTGCTGCTTCTGGAATAGACCTCCCTAGCCATTCATAGGAACACATTTCAGTGTCCACTTTTCCTTAATTAACATAGAGTCCCACCCCTTACAATCATATTAAAAAAGTATTAATAAACTACAAATAAGCAACCTGAAACCACACACCCTATACCTCTTTGTGCCATGGGGAAACTGAAAGGTCCTGTGACCAGCCAAGAGATGCTTCTCAGAGAGGAATATTTCCAGGCTGCTCGGTCTCTGCACATTACTCACACAGCTGAACTATTCTCTTGCAAGGTCTAAAAATAAATTTGCTTTCAGATAAAGCTCAGTGTTGTAAATTTCAAACACACGGAGGAAGGTTCAGAAAGTCAGCATGGAAAAAATTATATTATCATAAAGAGAGCTCACATTTGAAGTTTAAAGAAGAAAGTTTACAGAGCAAGTGCTTCTTGCCTGGAACAGGTCAGATCAAGATTAATGGCTGGGTAATGTGACAGCTTCTGAGTGCATGTATATGTTTCTGTAGTCTACTAGTATATTTAAACAAACTGACTCATTCTAGTTTAAAGAAGAATGCCTGTTCACTGTTTCATCTTTGAAATTCTTTTGCCTTCTTTTAAAATATTTGCAAATCACGAATCCCTCTCAGTTTCTCTTCCCTTCAGTGTCAGTGTTGTCTTATGGTGCAATCCAATTACCGCAACGCTTCTGACTCTCTAAAAAGCTTTCTCATCAAAAACAATACCACAGCTAAGTGTCAGGACTTTACTAAACTTGTGTGGACCGCACCAGTCCACACATATTAAGGCTCTTCACTAACACTTACTGACTCCTCAGCTAGATTTATCACACTCAGCTGTGACAAAGACATGCAATTTTAGGGGAGTGCTCCAGATTCTTCCTGGAATAAAGTTTTCCCACTTTGGTTCCAAAAACTGCCTAATTGTACAAGCAGTCTTGCTAAACCATCTCCATCCAAATTCCAAGCCGCAGTATGTCAAAATTGAGATCTCCCTTCCCAGACTCTGGGTAAAAGACAGCTTGGCTGACCCTCAGGCAGCCACAGGTGCTGGAACTGGCAGCATCACATCTGAAGAGACAGTTTCTGCTGGTTTAGAGCCTGATAAAAACAAACAAAACCCAGCTTTGACTGCCTAGATTCTACACTTAGAATTATTCCTCTTGTCAAGAACAACTATCTGCTCCCTATCTGTGATGAACAGACACATGCGCTTACACAGTCACACTCAGTTCTCACAGTCTGGACTTTTTTAATGGGTTTGTAACTGTAGGTAGTGTTGATACACATACCAGGAAATTTTGACAGGACTGATAAAACCTTCAAAATCTGATTTTTAAGTCACCCTGGAAGATACATTAAATATTGCTAAAAGGAAACTAAAGCTAAATGGGGAAGCGAAGAGAATTAAACCTTCCCAGGTAATATGGTAAACAGGGATACCATGCTGGAGGCTGAGTGCAAATACATGCCACATAGCACAAAAAGATTTGGGAAAGTGGTAAAGCAAGCCAGTGTAGCTGAAAAACAGTGTACAAGAGGCTGTAAGAAACAAACAAATGTCCTTCTGAAAGCTGGAGTCATGCTCAAACGAAGGAAGTAGCAAGACTCATGACCTATTGTTGGCTAAATTATTTTTAAAAAATCAACCCAAAATGAAAGCAAACTTAAACCACAGTTGAGTAAGTCAAAAGACAGCTTGCGAAATGACTGTGAGAAGACACAAGAACTAACCACAGCCCCTTTTTCACATCTGAATGTAAAACCTGTCAGTCTGGCCAATAGATGATCAAGGGATAAAAGCAGCACTTAGAGCAGAAAATAAGTATTTTGAGCTCTGTATACAGAGAACCCAGAACCAAGAGAAGCTGACATGTTAGAACATTTCTTTATGAGGTACTGGTTGGATCATCCATTTTAAATGGAGATTTCAGTGGAAAAGGCTGCAGAAAGAATGAATGAACAATAACAATTTTCACAGATCAGAAGATACTATGAAAGCATTCTTAAGGAACTCAAGGATGAAACAGCCTTGAGAGCCTCAGTTACTCTGAGTAAAGAAATGAACAGAAACTGCTTCAGAATCTAAGGACTACAAAATGGCTTACACCATGACCATTTTATAAAAGGCCCAAGACAAAGCCCAGAAAAACCCAGGTAGTCTCAAACTGATAGAAACTATTGAAAAGAACAGTACTGGCAGACACATGGCAAGATGTTATATTAGGCAAGTCAACACAAATCTCATAAAAATATGAAAACACCACAAATGAAAAAGGAAAGCAAATACTAAGGAACCGAGAACACATTCTAACTTCAGTGGAATAAATATAAAATGCATTCATCGTATGATGCCTGTTTTCATTTCTTGTCCATTTTTATAAGATTACCTGAGGACAGGAAAAGAGGAATAAATGTGGATGACCAGACAGGTAGGCTATTCCAAACAAGGACTGGTCAAGTACCCTCTGACTCTTCAGGCTGGAAAAGAGTTGACGGTGGCATAACGATAAAGGGCTTTATGCTGCTTCCGATTACACACATGTATAAAATTTAATTTTTACTGTTTATACAAATAAAAGCGGTTCTGTGTATGAAATAAAATTAGCCATCTGAGTTCAAAAGCAACTGAAAAAGGCATCATTTTGCATAACACATTCAAAGTCTGGAGCTCTTCCTCACAGGATGTTCAAAGTTTTCATGGGTCTACATAACAACTTACCAAATTCATGATATCAAATACAAAAATAAAAAATATATATTAAACTTCAGAGCCCATCTTTGTGTCTTAGGAAGTTCCCAAGCCACAGATTTCTGGGTGCCAGTGGAATATCCTGCAGGAGTTTACTCCATGCATTTTTCCTATCCTTATGCAGCACTGGCTGGTGGGCCCAGGTGGAAGGAGGACACGGAGCTGCAGCTGAGCCTGTGGCCACTGCCGCAGCTCTTCCTACACAAACGAGCTCTAGCGGCTGTTCTGGCTGTTGTGCTACAGCCAGCTGCCCAGCATGGCCTAATATTCTGCAAAGGGACCCAGAACAGGGAAAACAGAATGGAGACAAAGTCATCTTACAGGAATTTTGTTTGTCCCCCTTCATACTTTTTGGGTTCACCTACCTTCTCCTACTATTCTACTATTTCCAAAGGAAGGGAGAGCAAGGACCACCAGGAGTAAGACATTTTGACAAAGTTCTGCAAAGGGATAGAGATAGTCTCCTCATACTTGTGTCACTGTAAGGTCGATTTTTATATTCCTCTTATTAAGTCTGTCCAAAGGAAATAAACCCCTGGCAATATAAACCCCACAGCAGAACTACAGATTCAGACATTTAGTAGCAGATCTGGTTTGATTCCCTTTTGCACTGCCAGGAACTGAACTGCTCCGACAAGTAGAACTTCTCATAGAACACTTACAGGCAGACTCTCTGATGGAAGGACCCAGCTGATTGTCCCAAGGTCTGGTCCCTTAGGATTACAGATTATGAACACTGGTGTGTTTACTAGACAGAAGGGTGGAGGTCTGGCAGTTTTTGGAGGAGCAATGGGATGAAAACAGGCTGGCTTAAAATTTGGTTTTGTTTCAAGAAATAACCTCACTACAAAGCTCTTTTTTTTCTCAGCATTTCAGAAATTTGGTCCAGACCTGAAGGTGAGTTTCTCATTCTTTCCTAGAGTTCCCTCGAATGAGAACTGGCATCTCCCATTACATGGACTGCAGGCCCCAATAAATCACATGACACACTGACTACGAAGTCTTACCCATAAGATCATATTTCTTTCAGTTTGTCACAACCTGGCAGGTAATCAGAAAGAAAATGCTCTTGCTCTTGAGCTTATGGGAGCTCTAGATATACAAAAAGTCCTGAAGTCATTCCTGCTTGACATCGCACAAACAGACTCAGTATCTGCAAGTAAGATAAACATATTCATGTTGGGAAAAAATCTGTTAAACTAAAATATGCAAATGCTTTCAGGCTTGCATGTCGTTGATATTTTGGAAAGGTTTTGCACGCCCACGATGTTTCTCCTTTCAAGGATGGTAGGGGACATGTCCAAATCGTTACCTCAGCAGCTGCTATTCCAAATGGTGCTCCACAGCCCAGAAATGAACAGCACCAACTTCTTTAAGTACGTAGCAGTGAATAAAATCTGCTCTGAAATGTTTACCCTGGAACAGTCTGATCATCAAGGATGTGGAAAGTCAGCATCAGACTAAGTAACTGTTAGAGCATAAATCCAGGATAACGCTGTTCCTGTGATTGACATCTCTTGCAGTTACTTACCTGGTTAAAACGTAAGTCTACCTAACCCCAAGCCTAAGCATAGCTTTACATCTGGGGGAAGACAGTAAAGGAGAAAGGAGGAGTAAACAAAAAGAAATCTATCTAAACGTTACTGACACAAAACATGTCGTAAACTGATTTAATAAAAAGAACCACAAATGTATAAGACAAATTAGGACACACTATTACACAAAACCAAAATAAGGTAAATGATACAAAGGGAAAAAATACATCCTTTATATGAGGTCAAGTTCCCAATGAGGTCTGAGGAGGGACTGCAATTCATTCACTGATGAACAAAGAATGTTTCCTGATGAAACTTCTAATTTTTTTTTTTCCTATTTAGACTTTAATTTTATTCATGATAGTAGCTGAGTGGTTCCATTTTTCTGCCTAATTTCTTCCCAGTTGTGGAACAGGTGCTGTGAAGATTAGTTAAGTATTTACAGGGTGATGAAAAAAAGAGTTTTTAAAGAAATCCTGCTGTTAACCAAGCTTTTAATTATATATTATAGTATTTCCAGTACTTTTGAAGTTAATGTGCTTCTTACAAACCCTAGACAGCGATGGATTTTCCTTTTATAAAACACATCCCTTTCAGACAAATTTATGTACACTTATGCTTTCTAGATGCTTTGGACACTTTCAATCAATACACTACTGCCAGGAGTCAGTGTGCCATTTTCTAAAGCTGCTTAAGAGGCGGAGCTGAAAGCCTTTTCCTGTAAAGTGAAAGTAAATTACACTACTCAATTACACTTAAAATCATTTTATATTGAGTTTTTTCTTACTTAATTTTTGAAAAGTCTATTTTCATAAGCTTATTATGCATATTGATAAGTCAAATAAATTCTTTTTTAAAAAATCAACCTGAACCAGACTCTCCCTCATTTTCATCACTGAGGCTACAGTACTTGCCAATAACTGTGAATAATATAAATTTTAAATTACACTTTTCAGTGAATGCATTTATTACTGTCACATCTGAGCAAGAGGAAGCAATTGTAATACCAGGTGATGACACACACTCATCAAACCAAAAGAGATCAAAGGATCCAAAACAAACAAAAGACAGAAAAGGTTTTCCACAAGCCAAAGTTCTCTGCAGTGACTCTTTAGAGAAAATGTGCCTCCTTCTTCTCAGTTAACGAGAAATGGCTCGTGGCGGGGGCGGGGGGGGCAGGGAGCAAATTTCTGCTATTTTCCTAAACATTCTCATTCCTTTTAGTTTCTTAAATATACATACACATTTTGATACATGTCATTGGCAAAAGTGTCCCAGTTCTTCACCATTTTGACTGTAGTTTACACACACTACCCTCATGCCCCTAGCATTTTTTATATTACAAGATTTTTGTTCTCCCAACAGGCATTCATTCTATATTTATACAGTTACCAACTTCTCTGTGGCTTTTTCACCTGATTTCTATATAAATGTATTGTCAGCATAAATGATACAGTAATAATTATAATATCCTGTTCAACAACGTTCAGCAAAGTAGACCTCCAGCTCTGACTGCACCTCTCACATGCCTATGAACACTTCTAACTAATAATGACCTGTTTTGTTTACCAAGCTTTTACTCTGAAATTAATCATCTTTATCTTTGTTTCATCCTTTTATAGTTAAACCATCATGTGATCAGCTCCTGGGCTAAACAACACAAAACTAAATAAAAGGAGAAAAAATCCTTGAAAATGGTAGGTTCAGTTTTAAATTTCTGATGCCAGGAATGCATTCTGTTTCTGAAAAAAGGGAGCAGTGAGCTTCCAAGAATATATCCAGCAGAAAGGAAAATGAAAGATGAGAAGCTTAGTGTTACTCAACAAGTGAGTATAATTAATGCTGTATTTCTACACCTTTTAAGTCAATGATCCACGTTACTATAACATAACTGAACAATGTTCAGGAATAGCTGTTCCAGAATAACTATTCCATAATATTTCCATGTCTGAAAATATTTTTTTTTCTGTATAGCTCTTACAATCTTTTTTCAAAATAGCTTTCATGTGCAAACAAGCCCATATATAACCTGTACACATTTGCCATATTTTGTAGTGCTAGAGGAAATCACACACTATGTGTTGATTTCTTAAGTTGCCAGTGCTTAAAGATTTACTGTTACATTAATCATTAAAAATAATACACTTAACTCTGGTTTTGCGCTTATACTTCATTTCTTCAGGTTTATTTTTAAAATCAATGGTATAAGGCAATTTAATGGATTTGGGAGGAGAGTTTCATGGGTTTTCTTTCTTGGAGCTTATTGAAGGAACTAATCCATCAATTCTGAAAGGAAATAAAACAATTGTTTAGCAGTGTGCAAAAGCACTAGCCAGCCATGCTACCCAACAACATGCCCAGAAAACTTCAGGTATTCATAATACTTCTTCAAATTGCAGGAGAAATCACTCAAAGTGCTATAGGGAAAGCCACCACAGTGGTCACTCCAGGCACCGTGTGGATAGAAATGCAGCTCTTGGAGAGTTCCATAAAAACGTGAAACTTCCTATCATAGAAATGCTATTGTATCACACGTGTACCTAAAATGCTAGCACAGCACAGGATAATTCTTCACTCTGACAGTCACTTTTTGGTTCAGTTGGAGGAAAGGGGGCTACAACCTAAGCTTTTGTGGCCAGGAACTGATGCTATGCCTTAGAGCTCATCTGTTCATGTGCTCACTCAGAAACACCAGGTGAGGCCTGAACCCAGCATTCAACATTTTGTATCAGGCTTTCTCTCTCGCATGCTTAGGTGTACTCATCTAGTACCAAAATGACCAGCAATTCTACACTGAAAAACCATACATTCCCACCCTGGTGAAAAACATGGGCTGATACAGCAACCTGCTTTGTAAAGAGAGTTCAGGATCCTGATTCTTCTTTCTGTACAACCAAAATAAAAACATCTATTTTTTTTTTGTCTACATAACTTTGTGAATACTCACCAGTATAACATCTACTTACCTCCTTCCTCCAGCTAACTTTATTTCTCAATGGCTTACTGATTTAATGCTGGTTTTAGTGTCATAATGGAACAGGAGAAAAAAGCATGCCAGTCAATCGCTATTTCCATGGCTTAATATATCTTCCAGCCTTAAATTTCACCCATGACAGTCAGCTCTATTTCATTATTTACAGTTATCTCTAAACTTGAGCAAAATTTCCAACACACACCAATACATTAGAGACGAAGGAGCATGAGGAATCTTAGAATTGAAATTTGTCTATCCATTTTTGCTAAGACATCAAAGGGTTCAATACTCTTTCAGTAAATACATTTGTCAACATGAAACATTCTAACCACATGCTTCAGATTGCAAAATAAAACAAATAGAGAGCTATCACATCATGATGCTAAAAGCTGTCCATCATCTTGGTTTGCCTGGCAGAAGATCAGGAATTATGGAGAATATGCTCCCCCAAGAAGCAGGTATTTATAGAAATTACATATAATTAAAGTCTTGTACATAATCCTTGGAAATTCATCACCAATGAACTGACATGTTATACATATATATATATATAACATAAATCAATTGAATATTAAATAAGTTATGTACTTGGATGAGGGGAGTTTTACCACATAGCTTATAGTAATTTGTCCCATCATAACAGCAGATGCCACTTTAATGGAAACGGCATAAAAATACTCAGAAAAGCAGCTACCCCATCCAGTAGCTTCTGATTTACTAACTCGAGGAAGTGGGAACAGAAGGGACCAAGCAGCTTGAGGGGTCAGGACTTAACACCTTGTCTTCATAAAGGGTTTTTCATCAACAAACCAAATCTTCTACAAATAATTTATTTAGCTTTATTACACTTCTGTGAATTACAAAAATTTGATTGCAACATTCAGGTTTTTTGTAAAGCCCTAAATCTTGGAGCTTTGAGGAATCTTATATGAAAAATTCTGTTCTAGCTCTTGAAAGTTCATTAATTGCTAGCCTTAATACTGGAATCAGAAAGAATGAAATGTGATCCAGCTGTAGCTGGATCATAAATCCAGCTGGTTCATGTATTCACAAGGCAAAGGAGAAGAGGGAAAAAGCCTTTCAGTTGAAAGAAGAGAGGAAGCTTGAGACAAATTTATATACTTTTCAATACAGCACATGATTAGTAGGATTTTCCTATCAGGTCTCCATGTAACACAGCTGCAGGTTTTGATTTTGTTTTTAACCTGCAAAACATAACGTCAGCATTCCGTATTCTAAACTCGCCCCCAATTCTTCCTCTCTTTTAGGAGCCCTTGGCTTTAGAACTCAGGACCTAGAAGTAGAGGTGTGCTGACTCAGCAGCAGTAACTCTACCAGCCTGACAGATAAGAACAGCAACGACAGGTCAGATCAGTAGATTATCTCCCACAGTGACTATCAGTGGATACATAAGGAAGTGTTAAAGAATACAGCAGCTTTATAGCGTACATATTTCACCAGCTTCCCAGCTTACATACAGCTCAGGGACTTTAGGCAGAGCTGGTATCATTGTGCTTAACAGCAGTAGATGGATCTTTCTCCTGCAAAGTTATCTAAATGTGCTAACAGCCGAGGTCAGCCACCAGCATCTCTAATTTTCCACACCAAAGAGGTCCACAGTTATGTCCCTGTTTTAGGCAGTGCCTAACCCTCAACACCTGTCCAGGAGAGGATATGGTTTGCTATTAAGTTATACATGCTTACACACACTGTAACTGCTTAAAAATGGGACACACAAGGGCTGGCACTGTCTGTGCAGCCACAGCACTGTGGAATGTGCCAAAACATAACAGGAGCTACATGCACAGAAAGGTAAGGTTCAGCCACACAAAAAGTGCCACTCAACTGGCTTTAACAGCAATCATATCAATGCCTTAGAAAAGCTGAAAAATGAGAATTTTATGTGTCTCTCACAAAATTGAGAGTCTGGGTCTCTCATGATCCCCCCATCCTTTCCTCTTTCCTTTGGGGCTATCTGATTTAGTTTATTGGGGAATTAAGGTGGAATCAGTGCAGCTTCAGACAGCAGAAAAATATGACAGCAAATATCCATGACTTTTGATGGCAAACTTAATGCTGAAAGAGCTCTTAGGCTTCTTTTGCTTTTGACCACAGCACATATCCTCTGGCACACAGCCCGCTACTGGAGAACTACTTCTCCAGAGAACTTCTGCCTGCCTTTGCAATGGCTGTGCCCCGTATGCCTTTACATGACATGTACTTGCCATTTTTCTTCCTTGCCAGACATGAAGGCAAACATTGAACCAATTGATCTGTCAAGATAAGACAGATTTTTAGCAATTAAACATCTGCTTAACAACTGAGCCGCATTTACAAACTGTCTCCATCTCTTCTAACATCCATTTTTGTTCTGTGACGAAATAAAAAGTGTAACGCCACAAACACACCACTTTATCTAAAAGCTAGAAGTGATGTTTAAGCAGCCAACAAGAAGAGGAGAAGGAAGGAGAGGAATACCTACATGACAAGCTTGTGAGAAGAAACTGAGAAATGTGACTTGACACACAGGTCACAGCAGGTGACACGTGATTTACTGATGATAAGAAAATCCTCACCTAGTACTTTCTACACTGTCAGTAATAGCACCACACTGGAAACACCTTGTCTCTGTGGAATTGGACTGCCTGATAAAGATATCCTCAGAACAGATATCTTATTTACTGAACTGATTATTTTGTGATGACCTTGATCAATAATACCGGAAGCAAGCATGTGATACTTGTGTATCCTTCTGAATTTTAAAAACCCTTTAACCTCTCCTTACCTTACCAAATGCATCAGCCTGCACTGTCAAGTTTCATTGGCAAACTTTGAAGTGCGTTAATGTTATGAGAGCACTATTGCAACATCAGTTCCCTTCTGCAGGGATACACTCACCCTCCAGCCCTGGGATTTGGACTATTGCTGAGTAAAACAGGGTGATGAAACAATTATTGCTGAATTCTGCATGATTCATAGTTGGTAATAACCACCTCCAAATGCAACATTCGAATTTACATTCTCATAATCAAAGGTCAGAAAAAGACAGCAAGAATGGGTCATTATTCATAGCACTTAAAATTATACATTTACACTAGATACTGTATAATTCTTAGACAAACTGTGACTACACCTGTAAAAAATGTGATATATATAGAATTACAGATTTATAGCTTCTTGTATAAATCCTGCTACATTTCCCTGCAACAAAAGCTTTTTCACACAATATAAATGTGCCATTCCCTAACACAGAGTTCTCCAAATATTTAATCACCTCAGTATCTCTTCCTTTGATAGAAGACAAGAACGAGTGACAACAGACTGGCTCCCCAGCATGGGAACAGCTTCTGCCAGCATTCAATGCTGTAAGTGAGGCCAATCCAGCCAGTGCTGCCCTTTAGCTAAAGGTATGTATATAAACAAATCAACTTTGAAAAAAGGTTTTTTTTTGGTTTTTTTTTGTCTAAAACCCCGGGTTTAAGACTTACCTATGTACCACAGTAGCCAAATCATTATGATTTCAGACATGTAAAACATTATGGACATGGGGATACAAGAGACGTCATTATAACATTCACCAATGTGAAAATATTCCTGCCTACAGTCACTCAGCATTTGGCATATGTAAGCTTCCTTAGAACCATCAGACAGGAGGCAAGAACTCCAATGATACGGATGTCCAAAAAGGTCATCAGCATGACAGCATGAAAGAAAGACTGCTCACCTGATCCTCCACGTCTGTGAGACAGGCAGATCCTTAAGAAGAACAAGACTTTTGCTTTACAGAGCATGAGTGCTTATAAGCTAAATTGTGAACGAGACATGCATGATACCAGTTTCCAGGCTATTTTATTCTCAATAATCACAGCCTACATGGTCTGTAACTAACTGTTGAATCAATCACTACATTAGAATGGAGTTCTATGGAATTTTTTGTCTTTTGAATTTTTATTATTTTTAATAAGAATGGTGAGTTCTTTTTAATCATCAGATACAAAAGTCTTCAGCTTTAATTTAGAGCTAGAACACCCTGGCCAGCAGAAGCTTGGCATGAGGAACACAAATAAAAAAAATACATTATTGCCCTTTTAAAAATCAAAAGCAGCACCTTATCAGCATAATGACAGCATTATTTCAATAGCTTTAATGTGCCAGTTTCACAATACTATTTCTATTAAATCATTAAGAATAAACATCTATTTTCATTTACTAATCTTTTTCCCAATTAGAATCTCTCTGAATCTCTGTACAATAGTAATTTCATTTCTTCCCATTTGCTTGCATCTTAATTAAAATCGGTCCATGTTGACTTTCATTTTTATAATATATCTGCCTATTTCACATCATAGCACCTTCATGACCCCCAGAGAGTCATGAGCCTTTAATATTTTATTTTGACCTTGTTAAGTCACTAGAACCATCAAAGATTTTTCTTCTTCCCTTGATAAGCATTTTTAATCCTTCTTAAAAATTAGAGGGTGTGTAAAAACCCACAGCTGAGAACTATGCTTTCTTTAAAACAACTCATGCTCATTTATTTTAAAAAACTCAACAATTTGCTGCCTTTCAATTTATTGCAAATATTAGTTTATGAACCATAAAATTAATTATTAATTAATAAGGATCAGTTCTTAAATGATACTTAAAGGCCTTTTCCTCTGATCTTCAAGACAGAAAAATGTTTCATTTTCAATAAAAAAAAATACCATAAATGATCGGTGACTTTTCTTTGTAACAGTCTTCTATACAGTATTTAAGTTTGCAAAAAGAGGGGACTGGGGGGAGAAACAGCTATCTTTCATTACAGCAGTGGACCCAGCTGAAAAGTAAAAATGCCCTGACAAAACACACAAGCCCTTCTGTAGCAGAAAGCTTGCCTATGTGTTTTAACTCCATCACCTGCTCTACTGACAGGTATCACTCAAAATGCTTACAGCACAAGAAGAAGCACCAATTCAGATGGGAAGCAGAAAGGTGCTGAGCTATCCTTTCAGCCTAACAGCTGCAAACTTGTCATTGGAGCTCAAAGAAGGAACAAAATACTGGATACACTGGCACATACATTTACATATTTGCCTTGGGTTCTCACCCAAATTCTTGCAGTGTTACCACTCTCACAGCATAGGCTCAGGCTCATGCAAAGCTTTTGGCACAGTCTGAGTCCTGCTGTCAGAGGCAGCCTGGTTACAGGTTATCATTTATCAGGCTTGTATTTGCATTTACCTTCAGTGTGGACCCTTACCTGACAGACAGCCCAAGCTACCCAACCTATCCACCTGCCACAGGGAGGGTATCTGGCACAAGACTTCTCAAGCAGAATGGCAGCTTTAAAAGCCAGCTGGCATTTATGGACACATTGTACTAACTTTGGATGGCACAACTGCACAGAGAAGTACAGTGCTTAGAAATACCACTGCACTGAGCCTAGGTGGGAAACACGCTGCATTTCTTGCTTCTTTGAGAAGCAAAGCAGGCACAGCCACAAAGGTCTCTTCACTCAAGCTTCTATTTACATTCCAGAAAGTCGAGTCTCAAGTTCATCAGTTCTGTATAATCAGTATTTGGCTACTGGGTGGAGGAAACTGAAGGCAGCTAGCGACAAAGTGGGAGAGGTGGATTGTTTGCCAGGAAAAAACTGAGAAGTTTCAGTAACAGCAAAGAAGTTTTTAAAAAGAAAGATTATAATGAGTGAGAATAAGGGTCAATACAAAGATGGGTACTGGCAAGGGAATGTCTATTTTAAGGAGACTGCAGCATGAAGGAAAGCATAAAAACATGCACAGTTTTCTTTAGAGGATAGGAGAGAGAGAAAAGATGCTGCTTGCAGTTAAATCAGCACTTCATCTAGGGAGAAGAGCAAAATTTAGGGGTTTGCAATGAATACAGCTAATAGATCACCTGGGTATGTGTTAAAGAAGAGATTACAGGAAAGTAAAGTGGAATTCCCAGTGGAAGTAATTATAATATCAGCTTTTTATACCATGTACAGATTTATCCAAGGTCCAAAAAAGAATACTTAATGTAATTGCTTACCATGCCCCCTTCTTCCCCCAGAATATTACCCTTCTTTCTCCCCCAGCCACTTCAAACACAACAGCTGGTAGTCAGGGCAGCTTAAGTTCTGTTACCAAAAGCAGAGAGCTTGAAGAAATGATATATGAAGAAATACAATACAAATACCCATGGCTCTCCTGTAGATTTTGTTACCAGTGAGTGCCAGCTTACTGAATAAAGTCCTTCATAGGCTCCTGTCAAATGGGGCCTGTAACAAGAACCTAATATTATTGAACCTATAATTAGCAGCCTCACAGTGGCTCTTGAGATGAGCACACAGACCACAGACACGAGCTCTGAAGGAGGGAATGGTCCTCCAGCTGTGAAATCAAAGGAGCAACAGCCTCCTAAGTACGAATATTTGCTTTACCATCAGTGGAGTTGCTCTCCATGCATGTTAGCTCCCCATCTGTACAACAGCTACAGCTCACCACCCTGCCATGACACTGGGCAGGTAGTGCTTATAAATAACCATCCTGAACAGAACCAGATTCTGATCTTTAATGTAGACACAAGTTCAAGACTATAAATCCCACTTGTACATTTACAGAAATATAAGTGGGCAAGAGAATATCTACACCATAAAATTCCTGGGCAGCTTCCTCACAATAAATATATTTGAACTGTTTAACTTTCTCATTGATGTGAATTGGCAGGAATTGAAGCAGAATGCTATATCACAAATGGTCACTTGTAGTAACACATTCTCGAGCATTGGCAGCATTAGCAAGTAGTGGTAGAGCTGAGTTCTGCAGCGTGGTATTCTGCTATCAACCTCAAAATTCACTTCCTTTTTCTATTAGTAGAATATACTGTGGTAGCATAACCTCCCCTCTTCTGTGGAATAGAAATAATTATACTATTTGGAAATCTTCATATCACCATGTTAAGCATACATATAAATTCCACCAAACTAAATTTTAACGCAATACTGTTTGTTTAGACCACGTAAACAAAATGCTGTAAGACTTGCTGAGTTCTGAGAACTTAAACCACAGACAGCCAGAATACAGCTGCACGTAGTCAGATATGGTGTCTCTGCTAATATTGGCAACTTTATCATGCTGCAGCAAATTTAACTGCTGGTTAGTATACGCATAGAAAAAATATAGATTGAATAAACTGGAACAAAACCAAAAATCATTCCAAGGTCGTAAGTTATGAAAGTCAAGGTCACTCAGCTGCTTTATAGAGTACTTGACAGTATTTATTATTTGTACTACTGTGGCACCTAAGAGCCCCAGGCATGGGCCAAGGCTCAGCTGTGCTCACACTTGCAAAAATACAAAACAAAAGACAAACCACAAACCATTGTAGGCCATAGCTAAGGCCTTCATACAAAGCAGGGTACTGTCATGTGTCAACTCCTGATGTGCATCTTTTAATGATGTACAGCTGAAGCCTAGATCTCAGTTCCTTGACTGGATGTTATTTCTGGTGCTAGATTTACCTGATGAGCAGGAGGCCACCCGGAGCTGGATGACATCAACTGCTTACATCAAGGATGTACCTGAACTCTCACTCTTCCCTGCATTTCAGGCATTTGAACCAACTCTGCAGGTGATGCACATCTCTCAATTCACAAGAAGGATCCTGAAGCCCAAATTTAGTAAAGCCAGAGGGGATTCAGAGGTATGCATTCAGTATCCTTCTACAGACACTGAAGCAATATGCAAGAAAGACCATGAGATTCATGGAGCAAGGGAGCTACACACTTTCTCCAAGCTGGGGACACACTTCGGCAGCTTAATGGTTAAAGCATCAAGGAAGAGAGTCAGAGGTTCCAGTCTGGGCTTTTAAAGTTATTTCTGGTTTTATCACATAACTTAGATGTAAAAATATACAAATGATGCATAAAATAAAACCACATTGCCCAGATGAGTACCTTCACTAATAAGCCAGAAAGTTGGCTGGATTCTTGCTTATTTTGATTTTGGTCTTGCAACTCTTGCATTGTGAATGTGAACACAAGGCAGAATTTCTCATGCCTACTTCTCTCAGGTGCTTTCGAGTCAAGGCAATAAGGGCTTGCAATGTTTGTGGTTTTTTTGTTAAAACTGTTAAAAAAATGTTTTTAGGACCTAGTTTCTTCTTCGGATCTGTTTGTAAGTGTTGAACACTGGAACAGTGGCATTGAATACGTTGTGTAAGTTACATACATTGTCTTAAAAAAACGTAGTTGCTCATTGGCCTTTACATTTATTTATATTTTGCTAGAGTTGTATTGATAGTTAGAGGAGCTTGTCTGCTGTTCACAGCACATATTGCTATGTTTAAGAAATGCTCTTAAAAATCTCAGTCTGGCACCTCAAATAAAACACTGAGTCACAAGTCTCTTGAACCCCTAAGTTGTTCATGCTTCTATTTACTCGTTCAGCCCACTGAAATGCCAGGATGTTACTCTCAGCCAATTTCTCATAACTTAAATATTACAGTAACTGCTCGTGAGCTAAGCAGCAGGCAGCGGTACTGTTGTATCACTGCTTTCAATTTCAGGCTGCCTGGATTAAAAACGCACCGTAACTTTTCTGCCCTCCTGCGGGTCTGCAGCGCAGCCAGCCCCACACGGTGAGCGGGGCAGAGCGCTGCACCGCACCGCCTCCCACCCAGCATCCCCAAAACCCAGAGCAGGCACCAGCGCCTCACACCCGCGGCCGAAACCCTGGGGCAGTCCGTCACCTGGAGCATTTTTAATCTGGATCGGGAATTTAATTGTTCCCAGTCCTGCAGAAGTACTGAAAACGCGAGGTGTGCCACAACACCCACCAAGTGGCACGCCTGGCAACCCACGCCCTCCCCAGAGCACCACGACGCACCGAGGCGCGATACGGGGCCAGTCCTGTACCGCGGGGACCTCGGCAGAGGATGCGCGTTGGTCTTTGAATGACCTCCTCACCCCAAGCCCCGCGGCGGGAGCTCCCGGTACCGCGCCGGCCGCGGAGGCGCGGAAGCCGCGGGCGCGCCCCTTCCCGAGCCCNCACACAAAGGCACGGCAGGGCGGCGGGGAGGCGAACCGGGCCCCGCCGCGCTTCCCCCGTCCCGGCTTCCCCCTTCGGTG
>VXBC01012890.1:1433786-1520735 GCA_013399945.1 Ploceus nigricollis
TACCATAAATATTTATATATATATATATATGTATATAGCCAGTATCATAAGTAGAAATTTGCTAAGTAACTATCTAATCCTGGCAATGGAAAAAGCTGACAAAGTAAATGAAAGCAAAATGAAATCTCCAGTTTAAAACCACCATCAGAGGTAAACAGCCCCACCAGGAAGGGGATGAATGTCTCCTGAGAGTCAAGCCAGGAGCCTATCTGGAACACCTGTCATAGCTCTTATCTGGTTTTGGTTTTTTTTCTGGTTGGATTGGTTTGTTTGGATTTTTTTTTTTTCCTAAGGAAAAAAAGAATGCTTGATTAAGCTAATTCTTTGGCTTACTCCATTTGGTGCATAATTAACTGAATATTGAATAGTCATTTCGTATGTTATATAAAATCAGCTTAAGTGGACAGGAAAACATTCAGAGTACAAATGAGCTTTTATCAGTGACTGAAGATCCTATTGTCTATGATTGAAAAGGAAAGTAAACAGAGGTGCCGATACCCAACCTGCCTTTCATTCCATNTAACTGTGATACCATATTCCCTTAATTAGCTACAAATATCTTAAATTAGAGAGGGGCAGCAACTAGGGGAGAATTCCCATATTAATATGGGTTTTATTTATAAATATTTACTGCTCCTTTACAGAACACTGTCTAAATGTATTTGGTGTACTTTGCAATTTACTAATATAGGCTGGGGAAGCCTCAAACTTGGCTGTTTTATTCTTCAGTATGTTCAGATTTGGATGCTCTCTTTTACATATGTAAACAGAAACCTTACAGCCTATAATGGGTTTTGCAATTGGGTTCTTTATTCTTCTTTTAGAAACTTGGAGGTTTCTATGTAGAATCTCAAATGTAGAGATTTTGGATGTTTGATTGGACCAACATACCATTCATCTATGTAACACAATTTCCTAAAGGCCTACTGACATTAACCATCCTAGATTCCAGATGAATGCATTTCTCTTCTCTTCTCTACAGTTTTGCCTAAGAGGTAAAATCAATACACAGCTCCATGTTTCTCCCTGCATGCTTGGACTGAAACCTTGCCCATACTGAAGGCAGTAATAGTTTTTCTCACTGACTTCAAAGAGGCCAGTGTTTCACCCTTCATTTCCCTGCTGGATACTGCTTTTCCCTTTAAGCTACCACATATCATAAAAATTACTGTGCTTTGAAAACTACAGTAAAAATTGCAATGCCACAAGGTAGTGTCAATATGTATTTTTATACAGTAGAGGGAGGAGGAAACAAACCAGGAGAGACAAATGTTCCTGGTCAAAAACTGAGAGTTTTTGTTGCATTTATAAATGAAAATACAGCCTTTCAAGCAATAAACCCCCCATGCACCTGCTTAGTACCATTCCACCAAGGGCAGTCACAAGGTAACTACAGGTTTACCAACAAATCTCTTCTTATAGTTTCTCAGTCACGAAGAAGGTTAGAAATGGGATTTTGAGCTCTAAGGGGTTTGAGAAAACTGTAAATATCCAACGTGTTCTGCAGATCTTAGGTATTGAAACATTATCCTGGCAAAATGTAGATTTTAGTAAGTTCAACTTCATTTTAAGATATGGCATCTGGATTACCTTGCTTCTTTAACTTTTCTCAGTCATTTATCTTCTACCTGAGATGCTTTGGTGTAGTTTTAAGCATCCACACCAAATATATCTAAGGAAAAGAGGATCAGGTTTGTCTTTCATTCAGAACCAGGTAAAGTTGTCTTGTATGCAGACTATAGAGGACTATAGATGAGTAGAGACAGTGAGCAATAGGAATGGGAACTATAACAATTTCAGCTGTTAGCCCCTTTTAATTTCCTAAGTCAGGTCCATTTAAGTACGTGACAACCCTGACTTTGAAAGGAAGGCCAGGTCTTGGTCCCAGTGCAGAATTTCTGTATTTCTAATCCTGTTATTTGTGATCTGAGGGGGGTGGTGGGGTGGGGTATATTTGAACTTCAAAGATAAAAGCTCAACTGAAAAAACATTTAGATGAAGAGATAGTAAAGAATATTTCTATTCCATAAGTAGTTTGCTATAAATATATATATTTATATATGGGCTCTACTTACAAAGATAAAAGCACAGTTGGGGAAATCTTTAAATGAAAAGCTTGTAAAAATATATATATATATATATGTATATAGCCAGTATCATAAGTAGAAATTTGCTAAGTAACTATCTAATCCTGGCAATGGAAAAAGCTGACAAAGTAAATGAAAGCAAAATGAAATCTCCAGTTTAAAACCACCATCAGAGGTAAACAGCCCCACCAGGAAGGGGATGAATGTCTCCTGAGAGTCAAGCCAGGAGCCTATCTGGAACACCTGTCATAGCTCTTATCTGGTTTTGGTTTTTTTTCTGGTTGGATTGGTTTGTTTGGATTTTTTTTTTTTCCTAAGGAAAAAAAGAATGCTTGATTAAGCTAATTCTTTGGCTTACTCCATTTGGTGCATAATTAACTGAATATTGAATAGTCATTTCGTATGTTATATAAAATCAGCTTAAGTGGACAGGAAAACATTCAGAGTACAAATGAGCTTTTATCAGTGACTGAAGATCCTATTGTCTATGATTGAAAAGGAAAGTAAACAGAGGTGCCGATACCCAACCTGCCTTTCATTCCATAGATGTAAAAAGGAAACAAAACCTTGGAAGTCCTGCTCTCATTATTATTCTGACATTTTGAAGCATGCAAAAACATTATGTGAAATGCAAATTTTAGGGAATTTTATCAGAGGCAAGGGCTTCAAATGATATGATTCTAAAATTGCACAATAAATTAAGGATAAAATTGGATGAAAGCTATGTAAAAGAGTTATAAATAAGTGTCTGTGTGCAAATAACATTAACATGTCATAAGCTTAGCTGGGCTGAATGGCGGCTGTAAAAAGGTTGAGGATGATTTGGTTCAGGTTTGCAAGTTCTTGGCTACAGAGAATATGCACTGCAGGATTTCAAGGCCCAGGCAGTTCCCCAGGGAATGCTGTGAAAAGAAAGTTGAATGACATTCAGTTAAAATTCTGCTGTGAACACCAATAAAAGGACAACCCTTTCAGGGTCTTCAGAGGTTCCATTTAGCAGTGGTTGGTTTGGACAAGTGCATAAGGATCACTGTGTTCTCATAAAGTTCAGAAAATTAAGATAAAGAGCTCTACTATGGAAACAGCAAAGTATTTTTATGTCTTCAGAAGGAAGTGCCTCAGAAGAATTAATAATTAGACGGAATGACTTGCTAAAGACCAACCTCTTATATCACAGTTCATCCTGAAAAGAAAATGGAGGTGACTGGTACAAATGTTAAGGATTAAGTCAAAGCACATCCCACTTTAGGAGTGCCAATGGGAAACTGAGGAAATTTGACCATGGTTAATCAAGATTAATCCTCCACACTCACCAAAGTTTGTAGAATTACAGTCAAATATAGCATAAAGCAAAGAAGGTTTTTCACCAGCCTTTATTGGCCCTGTTGGCTACCTCTGACAGCACTCACTCTATTGAGTGCTTAAACACTCACTCTAAAAAAAATAATGAATTAAGCAAAATTTTCCTTCTTTTACCCCTGCTGGGAAGAGCAGCCAGTAGGAAGAGCAATGGAATTTCAAACAAGCCTGTGCCATGGATCACCCTAGTTGGAAAAAGGCAGCAACTGAGAAGGATGTGCTTGTTTGTCCATGAGACACCATCCATATACACATTTGTGAGTGTGTGTCTGTGTCTCTGTGTGTCTGTGTGTGTACCACTGCTCACGTAGCCTGAGGAAAGCCAGAAACATTTCATGACTGGCTGGATATGAAGCAATTTTTCTCTCTACACTGATATAGAAAAAGAAATAATTTTTGTGGTCATTAGAAAGCTGCACATAATTTTCTTAAAACATTTTGCCACATCTGGAGCCCTATTTTCCTCTCCATAGGCTGCTTAACTCTTATTAATATCAATGGGGGTTATGCGCACATGTGGAGAATAAATTAGATTCTTCATTGTTTCCTTCTGATAAAATTAAATGTTCTTTCCACATGTTAAAATTAACTCACATACTGTTGTTCTCAGGGTATTGGAAATAGAGAGCATTAGTTGCTAGTTGAATCTTACAGTATTTTGCCTCTTAAAAAAAGACTTTATCCTACTCCTTTTAGAATCAGAAAGTAGTTATCAAAAGCTTCAGTTAGAACTTGAGTTTTGTGACTATTGATTTCATCCTTGGGCTGTATGGAAACCTTTCTCTCCCAGTATGGTGCATTATTCAGACTAGATTTGTGATAGTAGTTTCTTCATACCAAATAAATGGCTAACCTCTTTTCCATTCAAATTTTTATCAATCAATTCTTATTTCCTTTTTTCTTATTTACAGACATTGGAAGACAAATGTTTCTGTCACAGCCAGTAGCGGGACTGTCTCAACTAATTTTCCTGTGATGCCTGTAAATGAAAAACACTAAATGAATTTTCACTGACACGAATTTGAGACACAATTTAATACCGTCATTATACAGGGAATCATTATTGTGCCTGATTTAGTATATGTAAGATGCTGCGAAGGATTTTATACTCTTTGAAGTGGTTTTTTTGCAGGGCAAATTATTATATTTATAGAAGACCTGTTAATATTTATCCTTGACATTGCATCCAAGAAATAGCTACAGAGACTATTCCATAGACCCTTCGCCATTTTTAGAACATGGAATGCTGATCATTAACATTCAACTCAGTCGTAAACGCCATTCCCTGAGGGATGATGACATCAAATAAATTGGACCAGTTTCTAAGAAGTTGCATCCCCTATGGATCTCTCACTAGCAGAGAATGATTAAGCTTTATAACTTCCTAGGACAGCAGTGGAGATGCAGCTGCAAATGGAAGAGGAATAGCATAGTGTGTCAGTGCCTGCCTAACTGTCCCAGAAGTGGTGTGAGGTGAGGGAATGTCTGCAACTTGAGAGACTGAGGGATCCTGCACTATTATGAACCTCTTGTTGTAGATAAAATCTTGGAAAATAATTTGACAGAACTCTACTGAATAAAACCTGTGTGAACTCAGCTTAAAGCCTAAAAGTTAAGAAAAGTGAAGTCAAAAGAGCTTGTACGAATGCCATCGACAGAGTCAAGAAACAGGATTCATTGAAGTTACTTGATTCAGCAATCAAGCCAGCATTAACAGATAGAAATTGATGCTCAAATTAGTACAGAAGAAATTGTTTAAGAAATAGATTTATCAAAATCTAGAATCATCATTATTTTTTCAATATTATTTATTTTAGTGTTTAGTAATGTGGACAGTAGTTTTTCACTGCAATTCATGAACCATTTATACTTTGATTTTTTTCTGAGAACTATAGTTAGCTCTCCTAAACGTTGGGATTTTGCTTTGTACTATAAGCTCACTATGCCACAGAATATCTTTATGACCTTGAAACAAGACACAATCTTTTGATGTTTAGTTGCACTTACTTTTCAGATTTTGTCTTGTTTTTCTTTCTAATTGTAAGAATATATCTCAAAATACCATGGAAAGTGAAAACTACAGTTTGTGATATTTATTTTTACTCCTTGATTTGATTTCTGAATGTCCTTCAGGCTTAACTGGGGTTTGACAAACCTTCTAGGTCCTTGGATGCTCTAGTTTGTGAAATTGTGACTCAAGAAGGGTTGCTATGAGCCGTCCAAGTCCCTCTGGAATGAGTAGGACCATGACATGCAGACACCTAAATTTAGGCATCTAGATGTTTCAGTGATTTAAGTTCCATTATAGTAAATCAGGACTTTGTCAGTGTCACCTGTGGATCCCAAAGAGCCACTCAGCTGCCATTCAGGTAATAGGTATCTGTTTTAGAGAGAAAACCTGATTCTGCTCTGCTGCAACTGAATCCCATCAGCAGATGAAGCCAGAGCTTAAAAAAATTGGATGTTCTTCTAAATCTTCCATCTTATTAAGCTCAAACTACAAAGATCAGAGAATAAGATCTGATTTACGAGTTTTAGTCCACTTGATTAGAATGAGGGGTTTGTTTTACTTGGCCAGTCTATTCTCTGTACTTCATTTTGTTTGAGGCAATTGCCCTGTGATGGCCTCAGTAATCACACAGGGAAGATATGTTACATACAGTCTTATTTTCTCTATTTGAGTCTTTTTTATGCTTGAGAATAATCCTAACCTATTTAAATTGGTTTTTTTAGGAGTATTGGGTTTTTTTTTCATTGCTATGTACAGTGAAACAGGAACCTGCAATGGCTGAGACATTTGGAGCTGAGGAAATTAAACAGTCTTGGCCAGTTCAGTGCTATTGAAATAGAAAATGTTATGGACTTTCTTAGGTACTCTCTAGGTTTTCTGAAGCTCCCTGGGTCAAAAAGTTCCTAGGCCTGGGTATGTGTGGTGAGAGAAGGTACTTCCTTCTCTCCACTTCAATTATGGTCACACTGTCATAGGAGTCCCATCTCCCTGTTGCTTTTCTTCACACCATTGTAGTGGCAGAATAAACTAGTGAATCTTAAGCTTCCCTTAAAAGAAAAATTCTAGCATTTTTAACATCTAAAATAAAATAGAAGCCAAACAAATCTCTCCAACCAAAGTTGTGGTTGAATAAGCTTTTCAAATAAATCCCAGAATGCAAATCTATTACAAACTCAAGGGGAGCACATTGCCTCTTAGTCTGTCCTGAAAAAAAACATTGTGCAAATGAGTTTACTGTAAAGATATATTGGAGCCAGTTTGGAAGCCAGCACACCAGTTAAGTTGTTGCTGGCATGGAGTCTCTCCATTAAGGTCACTGTCTCAAAATGTATTTCAGAAAGAAATCGTGCTACTTTGTAGGAAGTGAGTAGTTCTAAAATAACACTGAGCTCTTTCCTGTTAAAGAGCCCCCACTGTCCAGAATGACTTCTCAAGTAAAGTGGGTGCAAGCTCAAAGTAGAGATTTGGAGCTTTGCACAGGAGCCAAAGGCTGATCTGTGCTCTAGAAGCACACAACTATACTGGCATCTTGAAAGCATATTGATTTAATTATTACTTAGCTATTTTCTCTGGAACTCTCACTATCATATTGGATATGTTTCACAAGCTAATAACAAATACCACACATGTACCTCCAGCCCTTACAAGCAGCAGTCCAAGCACTTTTAAATGCAGACTTTTTTTCCAAACAGATTAACACATAAGAACAAATACCATCAGTTGTCTTCGAGGGAGGAAATTTTTGGTTATTGCGACTTTAGTTTCAGACTAGTCAGGAGATTTTGCTGCAGAAAGATACAATAATTTAATTGCTTAAGGCTTTCAGGTTTCTGATGGGGATGCAAAGCTGTGCAGTTGTGTTTGTGAATGTTTTTTTGCCACTGTGGCTTCTTCATTCAAGACCAATTGGCCACATGTGTTGATAGTTACCACTAAGGCTGAATAATTTCTGTCTTTCATCAGGGTATCAAGAGCCTCTGTCAGATAAAATGGAAGAGTAAATGACACTGAAGTATTACACTGAAAGATTACTTGTTAACCTTGCTATGGCTAATAAAATTCTAATTTACAAGCCTTGATTCACTACAATTGATGTGCATGTGAGTAACATGGAATTACTCTGGTTAAAGCTGTTAAAATATGAGACCTACATGAAAAATATATTATGGAGGAAAAAATTATTACTTTTTTTTCCCCCCTTGAACTGAGGTTAATCTATACTTTCTGTCCACTAGGTATGCTTGGATTTACAATTCTGTTCTCTTAAAACCCAGTTAATTGAGTTAAGTGCAGTTGGAATGTGTTCAGCAATGAAATTGGCCTTCTGATTATTAAGCATATATTGAAACATGAGGGTTCAACAATTTAATGTATTAATTATCTATAAGTGATACTATAAACTTCCTAGTTTACACTATAGGAAAGAAACAAAACACCTCCTAGATCAAGTCCCAGTGAGGTGCCTTGAACTTCTTGATGCTTTTAGTATTCATTAAAATGTGTAAAATGCATTTTCAAAAAAATAAAATATGGCTACTTGCTCTGAGTTTGAATTTGGTATAATACGCAGTTATGAATTATTTCTGCAGGTGGATTTTAATACACATTGTCCTGTCTACTTTATGTTATGACTAAATTATCCTAATTCTGCATACTCAAACCAGAACCTCTGTAAGCTGTAGAGCAGCTGTACACAGCCTCTGTCACTGCTGTCTTTTAGTCACGTCTTAACCACAAGATCTTTCTTTAATTATAGTAGTAATTTTGCAGGAACAAACATGTATGATGAAATTTCACACTCTGCTTTTGCCCAGAAAAATAAATTAAATAAATTGGTTTCGAGTACAGTATCAAATTCCACAGTTGTGGATTTACTTGTATGGGAATTTAGTTTCCATAAGCTGTATCCTTTGTATTATTTAGGGTTGTGGATGGAAGTGAATAAAATAGCATTTTTGTCAGAGCTGTGAACTGATGGCAATGCAGCATGCCTTCCTATTTTTCACAGTGTCACATCCACTCTCGACAGAATTTTCATTTTAAAAGTTAATAGTCTGTCATTCATATGAAAAACCAAGGACTCCTCAGTGAGCTGGTTCCTTGTAGGTAAAAGATACAGAAAATCTCAAGTTCCTTAAACCAATTTCTTGCAAGATCTCTGCTTTTATTTACTTCCTGAGAAACAACTTTGACATAAGTGTCATGTCTTGCCCTTGTCTTGAGATTTGCTGTAAAGTTATAACAGTTTTGGATGCCAAGTTCTTACACTCTTCACCTTTGCCGAAGTGCTCGAGAAACATATCACTCAGGGTTGTCTTCCTATTCCCTTTGTATAATCACAAAACCAACAGTGAAAATAACCAACTTTAAGTGTAAAGCTTTGAAAATACAAAGGTTTGTGCATAGAGTCTATGCCAAATGTCTATTCCCTGCTATGTCAACAATATTTTGGTCTGCACTCATCTGGAAGACCTCTGCTGGAGGAATTTTATCATTTTTTCAAAACTGTATCTTGGTACCCAGTGAAACTTCAGAGCATTTCCATGTTACTTGATGGTGATAGGAAAGACCTACATTTTTTTTTCCAGAAATCACCTAATTGATTCTTCTATGATATTCATCTGCACTCTGAGGTGTGGAATCCTGGATATTATTACTTTAGCTATCTCAATGCACCTTATAAAAAACCTTGGCTGCTTTAAATGGGGTCAAATTTCTGATGGCTTAATGATGACACTGCCAAAACCAAAAATTGCCTTAAGTAATGACAAACCACAGTGAAGGATTTTAGATCCACCTTCCTTTATACCTGAACTGGCTCAACCTGTTAAACATTCTAAGCTGCAACAGTGGAAGAGAATGGGGAAACAGTGATGACAGTAGGTGAGTGACCATTCTGCCTCATGCAAAGCTTTAAATGAAATTATCAAAGGAGGACAGAAATATCCATTTCCAAAAGGAGACTGAGATTGCATCATTCCCAGCCACACTAACTGATACATTCCTCTGAGAACACCTCAGAGCTGACAAGGGGAAAGTTTACCTACCATCACCTCTTACAGGAGTAGAAAATTTTTGTTTAGCAGTTGTGGTTAAAATTAAAGGAAGTGTTTTGTTCCAGTGACCTGGAGTCAGTCAGAGGATAAAATCTCTGTGCTTTCTTTTTGTGCCAAGGTAGGAGAACCAACAATTATAAAAGGAAGTTATGTTCCCTCACACCTTTCCTGCCTGTTTTCTGAAAGCAGATCTTCCACCCTGCTGGTTACAGCCTGCCAGCTTTTATTTGGGTTAGTTTTCCCTAACTGGTGTAAGAGTAGGTTTTAGTGTTCTCTCCACGCTGTTACTCCTTTCACACAATTTCCTGTGTCTTGCTCCTGCTATGTTGTGAAAACAGTGATTAAACCAGACTGGGACATCGTGGGGCACTGTGGTAGCACTTCCAAGAGCCTGATGGCACCTCCCACAGACAGTCTGCTCAGGGTTATTTTCCTCATGTTTGTGCTCTCAGAAATCTGTGTCAATTGCCAAGAGAGGAAGAAATGTGGTCCCTGTGAGTGCAAGGATTGTGTCTGGTCTGCTCTGACGTGCTGGTGGTTGCTGCCAAACGCTGCTCTGGGGCGCTGTGCTGTGACCTCACGGTTGGGTGTAAAGCTGTAATGTAAACTGCGCAAATCTCTGCCGTGCTTGCCGCTGTCTCCCCCTTTTCTGAAGGAATTATGTGCTCGCCAGATGGTTAAAACACAGGCAACACATGAACACCACAGTGGAAAAATAGCTAGCTGACAGACACACATTTTACCCATGTCAGAAAGCTTATCTTTAGGCAGGGAGCTGAATCAAAGAGTGCCATTTTGATGTGAAGTCCACTTGTTTCCCTAACTCTGCATTAGGGACTTAACTTTATAAAAAATTAGCATCTTCAGCAGAAACACCGTGCTTCAACTCTTTTTTAAGTCAAAAGGTTGCAGCGGGGGCCAAATGGACTATAAGGAAGGAGCTGTATAACTTGTGTTGATCCAACAAGGTACTGCACCTGATTTCTGGTTTGGTGCATTCATTCATTCCTCTGTGTGCTCCTGTGTTTTCAGCTAGTCCTTCCACAGGTGTAGATGTAAAGACCTCCTATCCACTCCAGCCTCCAAAAAAGCAAACACCATCAGAAAAAGCATCTCAGGCTTTTCAGATTGTTGCACCTAGGAAAATGCAGAGTGGTGACTGAAGGATGGGGATTAAATCAAGAATATTCAAGAACTGGCTTACTGGTATTTTATATCAAAAGTGGCCCTGGGTCACCCTGGTTGTCTAATCTCTAATTTGTGTTTTCAGGACTGGAGCCTTCCTGTTCCCTTCTTGAAATCCCTTGAAAAACTCACAGTGATGGGTGGTCTGTTTTCTAAAGATTGATTGATTTTGTGTGAGTAGAACTCATACTGCTGCAAAAGTGTATGAGACACTTTTTGCATTATTTATTTTGCATTATTTTCTGATCCATCTCCTTTACTTGCTGAAAAATTATAGCAGCACAGCCCAGCTGGGCAAGGGGCCTTTAAATAGCCTCCTAACTACCTGCTTTTCATCAGGTATCACCATGCTGAGCTCGGGAGGAATTTTAAAAATGTTTAGGAGAATAAAAATAAGTACTGGACCAACATACGCACAGTCTAAAAGTCAGCCTTGGGGGAAATCATGCAGGAGAATGCCTGAGGGTTGGCAAAGGTCCTGGCAGAGTGACTAACGCCCTAAATCAGCAGGATAAGTGAATTTTAGCCTTGCCAGTGTAAGAAAGTCACGCTGCCAGTTTGGTGTTTCTGGGAGCCAAGCCAGAGGGAAAAGCCATGGCTGGATCCTGGTGTGCAGCCGAGCGATGCAGCACGCTGCTCCCAGCACGAGCTGCAGCTCACGGGAAGCACAGCCCTGCCAGAGCCGCTGCTCTGGTCCTGCACACCCAGCTGCAGTGAGGCCAGGGAGGGAGAGCTCCATGCCTTCCTCTGCTCTGTGAGGAGAGTGACAGTGCTCAGAGCCCCTTTGCAGGCTTCCCAAGCAAATAGGAAGCCCATTACTAAAATGCCGTTGTCCTTCATTTGTCAGATTAAGACTGCTTAATAGATTACCCAGGCAGCAGAGTAGCAAGTGGCTGCTCTGATTTGAGGAGTCTGGCCTAGAATACTAAATACTTGGCTCCATTATAGAGTGTGTTTTTACATGGATTTATCAGATGAAAAACCAGCCTTTTTATTGCACACTTGCACTTTCTTCAGCATCTGAAAAGAGATTAATTTCCTAGGAATTTTAGCACCTATTTTTGCAATAAAATTGTGACTTTATCATTCTACAGTAATGTGGAAGTAAGTGATTGGGTTAGAAAAATCCCAACACCCACCCTTCCATGTATGATTTTGTTATGAGATCATAATGACTGATATTAACTGATAGTATTCATCCCCATATCACCTGCAGCTACTCCAGGAGAGAGGCAACAATGTAGACTAGTGGTTCTGCAGTATAGCTGTAGATAATGATATCTTACTGATCGCACTCACCAGAGGGTATATCTTTGGACTGTGGTCAAGAGGGACACAGCAGGTTGCTATTGCTGTCAAATTCCTTTAATATCAAGTTAATTTTCAAATGGGCAGTAATTTTCAGAAAGCAGGCTTTTGCAAGAACAGTGGGTCAGCTTAATTAGTCTGAGAACCTTCGTGAGAAAGTGGGTATTTCTTTAAGGTTTCATGTGTGTCTGAAATTACAGGAAACTGATTCCCAGCCTTGCTTTCTTGCTGATGTGCTGCAAGAAGTGCTAGCACAAGGATTTGCTCTTAAGTGTTTTCTTCCCATGGCCTGTGCAATCAGCTTTAAGCCAGTGGTAAAGGACAGGGCTGATTTGCATGAAGTAACTTTTCAGAGAAGTCTGTGGAGCAGTGATGTCAGGAAATCAGAATATGCTCACAAGTTAAATTGTAATGTTTTGTACCTGGTGAATGGAGTGCTGATTCCTGCCTTGTAAAGAAATCAGGGAGTGAACAATGCTTACTGAACAGATAGTATCATCTTCAAATGAATCACTTCCACTAATCCAGATACAGGAGCAAACTGCAGCTTTTTCTCAGATTTTAGGGATGTTGCAATTAAACTGCTTTTTCCTGCAATGTTTTCTTAAGGCAAAAAATGGAAAGGAAGATCAAGGGAACCACATAAGCTTACACACCTTTTATGACTGAGAAATATCTGTAGGTGTAACCACCAGCTTACTTCTGATACAGCCTTTACTGTCCAAATGAATACTGCAATAGCTTATGAAACACAGAACATCTCTCTTCCAACGTAATTGCTGAATTCAAATTAATCCACTGATTAACCAAGGCCCTTGTCTAACCTGTTCAGGCCTGTAGCATAATCTATAAAGAGCTACATGAAGGAAACAACTTTGCTTGTAATACAGTTCAGCCTTTGTATGAATGAGTCTCCATCTACAATATTTTGTAAATTTGTGAAGATTTTCAGTAAACTGGAGTTATAGATGAGTATAGAAGTTTTTCTATTTCACTGTTTTCCTTGGGATGTCTCCCTGCTCCATGGACTTGAGAGAGAACACTTTAACTTCTGTTTTCTCACTCAAATACTGTCTGGTAAACTATTTTAGAGCATGGAACTGCCTGTTGCAGCCCTTTCATAGAGACAGGAAAATCAGAACAGATCTCTCCTGGGGAGCAAGAGATACTAGTTTCAGCCTCTGAAAGTGGGAGAATCAATAAAATCTGGCAATCTCTTCTGCTGGCTGAGAGTTCTAGCTAATGAGTCATTTAAACAGCCCAAGCAACTTTCTGATTCCAACCCTTTCTTTAGATTGTTTCTCTTGACTCAGTTCCAAAAGCGTTGAGGCTGAATGGACTATCCTGTGTCCAAAACCACCAAGTGACCTTGCTCACTGAATAATTATTTCAGATTTTCATTTCAGCAACCAAAAATACCTTTTCCTTGCCTTTCTCCCTAGGACTCAGACAATCTCCAGTTATTCACAGAGCCATATTAATATTATTTTCAGGCTGTTGCTACCTCTCTTCCCATCTTTTCCAACCTCACACAATTTTCTTGGCTGTTTGAATTAGCACACACATGTCTGTTTTCTCTTAGTCACAGAAGCTGTTTTTTGTTCCAGCCCTCCTGTAGCATATTTTCTGGTCTGTGTTATAAATGCAATTAAAGCCTTGAATAGACATGTTTAGGATGTGGGTGCAAACTTGTGCTGTTGGTTATCTGGCTTATTTTTCAGTGCTGTAACTCAAACAAACAGCTGTACCTCACCACAGATCCTGTCTTCAAATGAACAGCAGGTTTTAGTTTTTATTGCCAGATATGAGCATGTGGTGTTGTGGAACTACATCCATCTGTGGACTACCTTTTCCCAAACCCTGAGCTGTGAAAATGCTGAACCTTCTACAGGGCCTGATATCCTTTTGTTATATTGTTTTATTTTAAAATGCTGGACATTCTAGAGGGCCTGACATCCTTTATTGTTCTGTTTTAATCCTTACAGAAATATGAATGAACTTAGAAGCCTTTTTGCAAAATCTCATGTCAGAAGACCTCAAGGAAGGTTTACTATCTATTCTTTGTTGGAATAACATCTGAAGCCAAGCTCCATAAAATATATGTTTTCTTTAATTTGCTGGAAGTTCTTGAACAGTCAGAAAACCGATTTCAAGTTTAGATGAACCTGTGTTTAGAATTAGGTTTTTTTCCCTTTACTTCGATAGTGTCAAAATGATGGAGCTTACTTTGCTGTACTAGGCAAATATTTCTTAGAAACCAACATGCATTTGAGAAATGTTATTGTTAGCAAGTCCATGAGGCTTTTCCTGGAGATTTTATCTAGCTAAAATCTTCAGTATTCTTCCCACAGTCTTCCCACTCCTGAACAGTTCTTTGTAGGGCACTGTATACACAGAAGAAAAAGACCTCTGACCTAAATAGCTTGAGTCATTGAATCAAAGAATCATTTAGGTTGGAAAAGATCTTTAAGATCATTGAGTCCAACCATTAACCCAGCACTGCCAAGTCCACCACTAAACCATGTCCCAGAGTGCTATATCTACACATCTTTTAAATACCTCCAGGTATGGTGATGCCACCACTTCCCTGGGCAGCCTGTTCCAATGCTACACAACCCATTCCATGAAGAAATTTTTCCTCATATCCCGATGCAACTTAAAGCCATTTTCTGCTGCCCTGTCACTTGTTACCTGGGAGAAAAGACCAAGCCCCACCTTGCCACAACTTCCTTTCTAGTGGCTGTAGAGAGTGAGAAGATCCCCCCTGAGCCTCCTTCTCTCCAGCTTAACACTCCCAGTTCCCTCTGCTGCTCCCCATAATGCTTGTGCTCCTGACCCTTCCCCAGCTCTGTTGCCCTTCTCCAGACACACTCCAGCCCCTCTCAATGTCTTTCTTCTAGTGAGGGGCCCAAAACTGAACACAGGAATTGCAAGGCAGCCTCACCAGTGCCGAGTACACAGGGACAATCACTGCCCAGGTGCTGCTGGCCACGCTGTTTCTGACACAAACCAGGATGCCACTGACCTTCTTGGACACCTGGGCACTCAGTGGCTCACGTTCAGGTGCTGCCAACCAGCACCCCCAGGGTCCTTTTCCAGCAGGCAACTTTCCAGCTGCTCTACCCTTCCTAGTCTTTGCTAATCTTTTTTCTTCTCATTTCCCATTTTTTGGGAACTGTGGCATCAACACATAAAACCTCTTAGAAATGCTGTTTTTAAAATTCAGAATTAGCTTGTGTTATCATGGAAAAGCAGCCTTAGATCTCTACCTGAGAGCTGAAAAATCCCAAATTGCAAGAGGTTGTGGACATAAATGCAAAGTCTGTAGCAGAGGCTTTTCTGAAGTTGCAATGTGCTGCTTCTGATCTTCCTTTTAGAAATGTGTTTATGAAAATTTTCTGCTTCTCCTTCAGTGTTGCCAGGAGGGCACATTATCTACTTCTTGCTGTAAATCATCAGAAACTTTCTTTTCCTCTGCTGTATCACTGTGAAAGTGAGAACAACTTAAAGAAGTGAAAGCAATTTGTTCTGCAGGAGGTATTAGATAAAGGGTGCCTAGAGAATTCCTCATACCATCTTGAGATGGAGATAAAATAGAATGACATGATAGCCCATTAAGCAGAGCAAAGTAAGCACAGCAGCAGATTCTTGTCTCAGATCTGTGATGCATTTTCCTACCATGGATGATTAAATGACAGTGTCTAAAACAATAGCTCTCATGGCTTTGCTGAGCATATGTGGAACCTTAGGAGTCAGCAGAAGTCTTTGCTCAGAGAGATAAAGGACTGCAAGCCACCCAGAGGACACCCAGAGCAGCTGCTCTTGCTTACCCTTTCTTTTGAAAATGGCAGCACAGTTAAAACTATTTTATAGACTCCTTGCCTAACCTTCACCAGGCATCTGGAGCTCCCCGTCACTGCCAATTTCTGAAGCTGCAAGAGTTTAAGAATCAAAGCAAGAGATTAAATGAGGCTGCAATGACATAGCCTAATGTACTGCTCATACAGCAACAGCAGAGTTCATTAACTGTGCTGGGGCTTAAAATATTACTTAATGCACTGTTAAATAACTAATTTTTAATGGGATTCTTGGAATTATGAGACTTTGCTCTGAAAATTTTCTGAAAATTTAGAAAACAAAATAATGAGATTTACAACTTGTGTTAACCAAATAGGTTTTTGGTTTTATTCTCTCTCACAACAAATTTAAAAGAGCTTACATTTTCCAAATTACTTCTAAATGACTAGCAGAAGCCAGTATCCTAAGAAACCAGTTCAAATGAAATGCCTGATGCCAGAAGAGTATTAGTAAGTTTGATGACTTTCCCTCTTCACTGCCATAAGGGCCCACTGTACAATTTTCACTGCACTGTGGGCTGGGCATCCCACAGATGGGAGCAGGAACCAAAGTCTTTGTGGCACTTACCCTAAATTAAGGTGCTGATGGTGTGGATACCCCCCATTCCCCATTGCTTTTACAGCCTGTAAAGAAAGGATCAGCTTCTGGAGTTGCAGATGCCCAGATGGTAATATTTGCTCAGGGAACAGGATACACAATGTTGGCCTATCCCCTTCTTATTCTTCTTTTTCCATTCATTGTGTGTAAAAAATCTCTGTCCATCAGTTTATGCCTTGCAATGACATACCCGCTAAAATTAATGGCCAGTGTCTTCCCATTGACACCCTGTCCAGCTGAAAAACTACCCACTACTGTCTGCCTAAGCCAGGGCTTTTCCTCACCCAGCCACTTCTTTTGTGGTCTGAATCAGCACAGCCACCTCAGTTAGCAGAATAAATCAGAACAAGTCTTAAGGTGAATAATGTTGCGAATAAAGTGCTTTAAATTGTAAATATATTTAATCTTCAGTATATGAGTCAAAGAGATGATGCCTTGAAAGCTTTACCAATAACTCTGTGTGTGGGTGTGTGTGTGTGTGTGTGTGTGCATGCTTTAACAAAAACTGACTCTCTCACAAATGTTTTAAGCATATACTCCACTCCTTTTAAACACTTGTTTTAATTTCCTCTCATTCTTTGGGAAGGAAATTAAGTTTGGTTGGTCACCTCCAAGGAATAAAAGTGAAAAGTTATTCTAGTTTCCCTGAACTGAGCAATACTTGAAACAGCAATCTCTTCTGAGTGCTTCTCTGCCAAGGCAGAGTTATCCTGCAAGAGGCTGGCAGAGATAAACCCTACAAAACAAACAACCCACCCCCAAAACCTCAGCATGGCAGTTTTTTCACTGTTCACAATAGGAAGATGACATTTCAGAAGAAAAGCACTGTACCTTAGACACTAGCTATCAAACAAACACACAGAATAGCTTGGAGTTAACATCTGTGTAATGAAAACCAGAAAATAGCAGCAATTCCTCTGGAGAGACTTGCTTGCACCTTGTGTCCTTTCTTTCCTACCCATATCATTCTCACTGGCTGCATGTTGGCTCCAAACTGCTGTAGGTTGATTTAAGAAGCCTAGAATGATCCCACATCAGCTTGTATGTGTCCATCAAACTTCGACTACCTGTCTCAGAGGGCTTTTTTTCCCCCTGAAAAACAGATGACAGCAGGAACAAAAGGTTATGAGAACCTTACATTCTTTTGTACTAATTTCCCATTGCTAATTATCTATTCTCAGTATTATTCACTTCCCTGCAAGTTATCTCACAAACATACTTTAGAAATTTCTAGCTTTTATTTTTTTATTTCTTCTTTAATCTATACCCTTAATATTTTTTTATCTGAGAATTATCCCACCATATTTGCCTCATGCCTTCCACACCTTATGTATCTTTCCTCAAAAGAAAAAAAAAAAAAAAAGGCGATTGATCCTGATTTTTAAAGAAAGCATCATTTTAACCTTTTAAAGCAGGTTTCCATGGCACACCATATCCTATTACATGCTGCTGGGCTAGTGGGGTAATTCATTTAATGATGTGTGATTACAGTTTTTCTCTCCCCCTGAGTACTGAAGTTGCATATTTCATCCAAACTGCTAGCAAAACAGATCCCTTATGAAAAACGAATACAATGTGTAGTCTCCAAGGTTAAAAGGAAAGTAATGAAAAATAACCAGCTAGTGCAATTTTATCACGTTTGTTCCCAAGGATCCTGAATCTGCACCAAGTTGGAGAAGAGTGCCTAGCAAGACTCTCAGGCAGGTACTGTGAAGTCTTGGAGGGTGTTTAGTATGGAGAAGCCACCCTAATGGGAAGCCCTCAGCTTCTTGAAGGTGACTGACTCCACGTATGCTATTGACTAATTCCCTAAGTTCATTCATCTCTAGGAGTCACTGTCACCAGGAGGTGAAAGCACTTGACAAGAGATTGGTATCTTTGGGACAGAAAACAGCCAAGTTGCACATCCCCACAGGGATGGGGCAGATTCCTGCAAGTCTCACGTACCACAGGCGTCTCCAATTTTACCCCCGTATTTGGCCTTGCACATCTCTGCAGCGCTGCTCCGCCAGCCTTCGCTACTCTGCCCAATTAGGTCAGCGGGGAGGAATCTAGAACTGTTTTACGTTTTCTTGTGCGTGTTGCAACAGGAGGGACTTCGTGTCAGTAAGTTCATGAGGCAAGCTAAACTGGTAGCAGCTGTATTCCTTAACAAAAGAGGTATTTTGATACTACCTCCAGGATATCTCCAAGGAGGATTCGGGCTTCCTATCCAGCATGGCCTGCAGGGGGCATCAAAAGAATTCAATGGACACTAAACATTGTTTTCTGACTGTAATTCTCTAACAATAGCGACCCTCAAATGGAGTCTTTTTCCATTAAATCAGAAAAGGTGGAAAAAAGCACTTGATTAAGAGAGGATGACATTTCACTACATCTTTTCTGGTGTGTTTTGGCTGTTTTTTTTTTTTTCCCTGGCTTCTTGATAAGGGAAGACTGGGTTTTAAACTCCATTCATTCTCCAAACCCTTGCTATCAGCAGAGACTTTGAGAGAATGTCATGGGAAAGAGAACTTCAGTCACCACTGACAATAGGATTTAGAAGGTTTTAAAAGTTTCTGAGAAATAGGGCAGACTGTTTCAGAAATTCCTCTGTTTTCTTTATATTGGAATAGGCTGCCTTCCATCATTATTATCTGGGCTGAATCCTATTTGAAGGGTTTTGTTGCATTTATAAGAATAAATATCACTGTTGGTAGCATCCACATTTCTTTGCTGCCCTGTGAGTACAAGCATAGTGAACTTTACTGGGAACAATAGTAGAAAACTTAAAATACACCTTCTTCTCCTGAATGTTCACTCTTCATACTCCCCATAACTTCTGGCCTTTCTATTTCATATTAGAATTTCCTGACTGGATTTTTGATTCAGACTGTACAGTGGGCCTGAATCCTGAGGATCCTAATATATAGGCTATTGGTGCAAATCTGAAACATTCAAACTGCTCTTAAATATTTTGTCTGTACTTTTCTGTAGCCTCTTTAACTTTCCTAGAGCTGCAATATCTTTTTTTCCTACATCCAACATATATAATAGTTACATTTTGCACTTAAATAGATGCACCTCCATTAAGCTTCTTCCTGCCTTCCAGTGTGCTGCTTGTTTATTTGCTGTTTGACACAATTTGTTTCCTAGTTATTATATTACATTATATATAATTTTCAAAGAAGCATAAGGTTATTAATGTCTTCCACTTATCCAGAGTATGCTGTAGCATTTTCTTTGCAATGAATTCTCTTATCCCTGTTTCTCTGCTACTTTTACCCTTTGGAAAAATGTTTTCACCAACATTATCCGCTTTGTGCTTTCTTCGTTACACAAGGCTAATAATTTCATTTAATTGCAATGATGAAGATTGAGCTAGGGTTACACAGGCAGCCTTAGTCTGAATCTTCTATCTTTTGAACTCCTCACTTGAAAAAACTTTCCTGAACAAGGCAGCTATTTGTTGTTTTTCCAATGAGGTATAGGTTTTTCTGAGATTTCTTTCCAGCCCCAGGTCTGACCTTCTGCTTTATCTTTTTCTGCCCATATGCTTCTTTGCCGAGCCTCTCTCTCCCCTCTCTGTATCTTCATCCCCATTTTTTCCAGCTGCCAGTATAATTTTTCTTACCCAGCCAATCCTTCCAGGCCTGCCATCTAAATTTTCTCCCTAGTGCTCCCACTCTCGCATCAGCCTGCTCTCTGGACTCCTCAGCTGCTCACATGTGTTTTGTTCTGCCACCTTCACCTCTCCCCAGAGCATCATTCCTTTTGTGTTCCTTCCCCCTTCCCCCTTGCTACCTCCTTCCCAAACTTTTCCTCCTGCAGTTTCTCCTCCAGTTTTAATGTTCTCCATTCTGAGACACTTTGATATCCAGCCTTAGAGGGAAAACGACCATTTCCACCATCCTCATGCCAACCACCTGTGCACTCTTTTTCCATTCCCCATCCACCATCCCATCTTCTCCCATCCTCACTGCTCTCCAGATCAGCTTTATTTCCTCTGGTGCATCATGGACAGAGTAGTCATCCTGCCAAAGTACAGTTTCAAAGCCAGAAACATAGGAGCTGTTTAAAGGGAAGATCACCAGGATGTTTTAAGGTAACTCTTGAAAATCATTGAAAAGCTAAAACAGAAAACATTCTCCTCTAAATTGTCCTAGGCCAAAACTCTGGACTGAAAAATACGAACTTAACATGGCTGAAATCGCGTGACTGAAACCAGGATTCATAACTCCTTCAACACTGATAATGCAGAACATACTGGGAAAACACAGTAGCTACTGTGTCTCTTGTGCACATTTTCCATGGTCGTATTAATTTTATAACACTGGCATTATAGTTATTTCTTACATGTGGCACTGAAATCAGCAGCACGTGTAAAAGAAAATAGGGAGACATCTACTGTATTGTTCTGTAGTAGTTTGGTTGGTTGGTTTGTTTAATAGAAAAATTCCATCATTCAAAAAGTGTCAGGGTTGACAAAAAAAATCTGTTATCAGTGAATAAAAAAGTTTCCTTGTACATCCAGGTTTTCCATTGACAACCTTGTAAGTGCAAACACTGAATACATATTTCCTCCTTCATACCTGAAGGTAAATGGTCTATACTTGCCAACATCCCTTTAGCAACAGGCTCTTAAGAAACAAAGAAACCTTTGGAGACAAGTTTCTGAGCCCTGTGCATGCACAGGGAGAAGGACAACTGCATAAAAGGCTTTTGCAACTTCTTGGACTTTTCACAAGGGCATGTAGTGACAAGACAAGGGTGAATGGCTTTAAAATGAAAGAGGGTAGGTTTAGATTAGATATTAGGAAAGAATTCTTTACTGTGAGGGTGTTGAGGCACTGGCACAGGTTCCCCAGAGAAGCTTTGAATGCCCCATCCCTGGAAGTGTTCAAGGTCAGGTTGGATGGGGCTCTGAACAACCTGAACTAGGGGGAGGTGTCCCTGCCTATGGCAGGGGGGCTGGAACAAGAGGATCTTTAAGGTCCCTGCCAACCCAAACCATTCTATCATCTATGAAAGTACACATCTATTTATACCCATCTAAACATTTTCTCAGGACCTCTTTGGCTAAATGAGCAACTTCACTTTTACACACATTATCGTTCTTGCTTGAGAAATTATATTAAAAAAAAAAGAATCCTGATGTGTGCAAGTCTGCAGCCTATGGAATACTCCTTGTTTCTGGAATGTGGTGAGAGCATAATGGCTAAGGAGCAGACAGAAAACCGAAAGCACTTTGGGGTTTTCCTTCTGATTTTTAAAAAGCGGTTGATAAATTTGAATACAGATTTCCATCTTCTTGGGCCTATGTAGAATCCCATAAGAGAAAAAATGCAAGAGAATCTTTTCTCCATAAAATTTAGAGGCCCTAAGTATAATTTATTCATTTTAATATCAAGAAGCAACATGATGTTCGTTTCTAGATGGTAAAAGGAAAAATGAGCAAAACCCTACAAGCTGGTTTAGTGATGAAGAGCTAGGAGCAGGCTTTTCTTTTTCATGGGGCCTAGATTTTTCTTTATTGCTAGTTTGGGATTAGCTTTCATTATGCTAATGTTACAGGATGTGTAGTAAATGAAGATGTTGTGGGAAGGTTTTTGTATGGGTAAATACTGCTTCCTGGGTTATATTATTGCTGTTTTCTAAACACTTGCCCTCTGCACTCCCAAAATTTGGACTGCTAACATCTCCTGGGCAACTTTTAAAATCTCTCAATTTCATACTTTTCTCCTTTATAGTTTAAAGAAATTCATGTTAAAAGGGGCCCTGTAGAAGTTAGTGCTTTTAGTGATAATCACTGGTGTTAAGAAATCTCTCTGGGGCACCAAATTGTCTGTAATACCCGTAATATAAATTATTAACTGAAGTAAAATCAGAAATAAAAAACTTCAGGGAAAAATAATGGGGAAGTAATGATTCAAAATGGTAAAAGAAAAATCACTTGCCTTGTAATTCATCCTTATAAAAATTCAACCATAATACCCAGTTCCCATGAACAAGTGGGAATAAAATAAATTAATTTTTCCTAAGAGTTATTTGGCTTATGTCTTTAAACTCTTCTCCTACCATCATGGTGTAGATGTTTCCTTCTTTTCTTAAAAAAAAAAAAAGCCTCCACTGGCTCTCTTACAAGCCTCTGCCTGGATCTTTTTGTTTAAATAAACAGACTCAGTGAAAGGTCCACTTGGATATTTACAGGCCTGTTTGAATATCTGTCAGAAGAAGACAATGATTTCAGTGTTAATGGGTTCTTCAGAATGGATAGTATATTATCAACTGATCAGATCTTTTTGGCCTTTTTTTCATTCCCAGTTGAAGCAGATATTTTCCTGGTGTTTTGAGCTTTACTGGTGTTTTGAGGAACAAAATATCCTAGTGGATGGATTGAATTTCCTGTATTAGATATATTTACTTTCCTCTAGATCTGTTGTCTCCTCGCATCCCTGAGCAGCAAGGCTCATCCTGGGGGAGGCTGAATATTGAAGGAAATGGGGCAGAAGTGTTGGGCAGCACAGGGACAGAGTTCAGAGCCGCCGTCACCATATGTTCATGTGGATTTACACTGTGGCTGTTCCCCTGCATTAACAAGTGTTTTACTTGCTTAATTAACAGATGTCTTGACTTTTATGCATCTTTCCCTAATTGTCCCGAAGATGCTTTTAGCTGTTAGTTTCCACCCTTGGATTTAGTTGCAGATTCCGGCTGACCTTCTCTGTGGCCATTCACTGCGGGCACGTCACTCCTCTCCTCTTGCATGACATATGAAGAGAAGCTAATTCAAAGCATTCATTGTTTATGGCTGGGTTTTTTAATTCCTTTAGCTTCAGGGGTTTAAAGCTGGGGAACAGCTAATCAAAGGCTAGTGCAGAAAACTGATTTCAGCTGTCTTTTCATCGGTTTCACATTTTTTTTTCAGGCATCTTCCCCCCTCTCTAATGCAGTCTCCTTCCCTAGAACTGAGAAGAAAGTAAAAGCAAGTTTAAAATTTCCAGAAAGGCATGCCTAGCTACAGGAAATTAAGGGCTGGTGGGCCATTTTTATGCCCTCCATCCCGTCACTTAAATACTCAGTTATTGCTGATAGTTGCCTTGTGGACTAACAAACTTTTCTCCAGCCTTAAACATGTTTACTGCATGCTTGTAACTGGGGGGTACATACAGCACTTCAGAGAAAACAGCCCTCTTTATGGCCAGGGTTTAAGCCAAAGCCAGCTGCATTTCCCTCTCTTTGTCTTCTTGAAAGAAGAGATCTGTTTCCTTCAACAATACTGTTTATAACTTCACCAGATGAAAACTGTCATATCCCATTTCCACTGAGACTCGGTGGTACCTATTTGCTGGCTACAGAATTAAGAAAACAGAACTTAGTTCAGCTTTAATGCTTGCATACACACCATGCAGATTTCCTTCAAATGAGCCAGGAAATTCTAAATATCATCTCATTACAAAAAAAAAATTGCTGTCTCCAAAGGTCAGTTTAGAAATGTTGTGACCTGTGATGTCCTTTAGTATTGGATGCATTTCCCACAAACTATGTGAATTCTGGATGAGATGACTGCTCTGGCTGGAGTTATATTTTCAACACCATGTAATGAGACAGTTATATCTTTTCAAGTGCCATAAACATAGCAAAATGAGTTTTCTAATCATAAGACTACCAATCCAAACAACCACAACTATATGAAACTCTGCTATGTATTTCAAGTAAATGTACTTTTAATGTGTTGCTTGAATTGGGTGAACATTTCCTATATAAGCCTGATTTGTATTTTTATTTATAGTCCAAGTACATTTACCTATTTTTTTCCCAGTGATTTCTGTGTTACCAGAAAAATTATTTCTATGTGGCTGGAGAAATTACTTCAGATAAAACAGCCCCCAGTCCCTGGAAACTATCTTACTTTACAACTACTTGGGAGCTCAAGAAATAAATCTTCATTGCTTTACTCTCTGACAGACACCAGTGAGCAGAATGATGAAAGGGAAAATTTAGGATCCTCATGTGGTAAAGAGGGATAGGAACATTTTTCTGTTGTAAATCCTGTATTCCTTGTCTTAGGTGAATATGAAGCATTTCAAGTACAATGTAATTCTCTGCATCAGAGTCTGGTTCTTAAGGTCTCTATTGGCATATTTCAGCTTTGTAACCAGATCAGCAGATCACCTGACAAAAAGGTGAGTCTAAATTCTCTCTATACCTTACAGAGAGAGTCGTCACACACATCTTTCAATTTATGCACATTCCTCCCTAGTTCTTTCAGAAAATTATTTCAGAGCAGCAGTCTATCAGGAGATGCTACAATTGCTTTTAAAGTATATGTGACAAATTATTAACCAACTTCCCCAGATTTATTAGAGATAAATTTTAGATTAAACATGCTTTACTGTTCTGTTACACACTGGATTTATATTTTAAGATTAGAGACTTGCCTGGAATAGATTATTTTTCATCTTAGTTATTTTATGGGATGCATTTTTACAATGAGTCCATGAAAGTGTTGTTGGAGCTTTTACAGTATTATTGGATTTTCACTGGATTCTCATTTTGGTAGAACATGCAACAGTTTCTGCTCTTAAGCAAGCCTGGATCTTGAAACATGGATTTGTAAAGCTAGGCCCCCACTGTATTTGATAATTAGCAAATTCATCTGTAACTGAGTCCTGGAGTTATCTGGAAGCTCTCTAGAAGGTGCTGCTAGACATTATGCTTTTAAATAACTTACTGCATTTTTTTTTCTATCAGTTGAAAGGCTTCTATTTTCTATCATTCGCTCCATAGGGAAGTAGTATTCCATGAGACTTTTGCTGGTTTTCCTTTCCCTTATTAGAGAATGTGATGTGGCTATCTGCAAGGATGATCCAGAGGTGTACAAATATTTTATCTAACCATCTGACCATAAAAATGCTTCAGAAATGTAGGTGAAAAGCTGCAGGCCAGCTCTTTTTGTGGCCTTCACCCAATGAACCACGATTTGGACCCTGAGCATCACCTTGGCTCACATTTCAGGGCTGACTGGAAGCTGATATCTCGCGCTGAAGATCCTTAAGGACCTTCAAGCAAAAGTTAAAGACCATCTGACCATGGTTTGTTGTCCCCACTTCCTTGCCATACCCAGCGAAAAACACATTCTTCATTTGCCAGGGCTGCTACTTTGTCTCCTTTGTCAACTTGCACTCAATTCACTTCGACGTTTTATTATTCTCCTGTGCCAAAATGGCCTTATCCTTGCAAGAAACTCTGAAAAGAATCTGAGTCCTTTCTGAAGACTGTGCAATTCTTTGTTCATTAATATAAAGACAACTTTGGAATTAAGTAGAATCAGGAATCAGTCTCCTTAGGGGTTTCTGGCAGATAGCTACATTCGTCTGATTTCAAATGCACCTGCAAAATTTTCTTAATCTGATTTCTAAGTAGATTCTGTACCAAATTGCTTAGAGAAATTGTGTTATTTCTGTATAATATTACCTGCATCTCAGATGTGGAAAGAAAAAAAAAAAAAGATGCTTACTTTTCCCAAGTCGATGCTATAGGTACAAGTGGCTTTTGTAGAAGCCCTATTTAGTGACAGTTTTGCATGACAAAATAATAGCTGGATTCCTATGACCTTATTTCAACTTACATGTTCAGTAAAAGCAAATACCAGGACCATACTAAAAAACATCCAAACAATCCAACACAACTTTTCATGAAAGACACCTGTCATATACATGGCTATTCATAAAGAAACACAAAAAAATGGAAGGCATGCTCACTGGAGAATTTAGTTCCTCGAAGCCCTACTTTTCCTTTATTTTCTTCTTGGCATCTAAAGGAAATCTCCACTTACACTGAAAGCATATAATGCTTTAATCTACTCAAAGGTGTAAATTATACAGAATTATTAAATTTCCTTTGCTGACACTTAATTGCATATTTTCATTAAACATACTGAAGCTGTGTTTTATTTTTACAGTAACTTAATAAAAGAAAGTAGGCCCACCAAATTTCAATTAGATTTGCCTAGAAGGTAAGGCAAAGAGAGAAAAATAAGTATAGGAAATAATTGAATAAAAGATAATGGCAAATAATTTTGCTTGGTAATAAAAAGGTACAGAGAAAAAATGCAATTTCCTGGTATCCCAAGGAAAACCTCAAACAAACCACAGCTGAGTGGATGAGAAGTTTGCTACTTTTCTATTTCAGCCTATGCTGGGTTGCTGCAGTGAATGGATTCCACAGGCTGCATATTTGAGAGCTTGTGGTCAGTCCTGCGTGCTTTTCACTGAGAGGCCAGTGTTTAAATAATAAAAAAATGCATTGAGAATAGCAGTAAAAAAAAAACAAACCAAAAAAACCCAAAAAATCTTCAGGGAATTCCATAGTAGAAAACACTATTTTCCTGAATTAAGTACAATACCATGTGAAGTGCTGCATGAGAGCACAGAATTATGGGTTAAGGTTGTTCATTTAAAGAATAGGGTTTTGTCAGGGTAAAGTCTAATTACGTGTGTGGACATGAGAGGGATGTTTGCTTTCATTTGTTATCTTTCGATACCCCTGTCAGACAACTCAGGATCATAGGCAGTGCCCTAACAGTGGGTCATTTGCTTCTCCACACCGTGCTGTTATCGGTGCTGTAAGCTCTTTTTTTTGTAGAGACAAATATCTTTGCATATGTAAAGACATTGGCAAGCTGCGGGAAATTGAGGCATCAGTAACAGCTCTGGGAAACATTCACGAATTAACCAGCTGAGGGAGCACAAGGCATCGGTTTTTCAGTAACGGCACAATGGACTTCAGGCACTTCTAAAAGGAACAATGTGGTAACTATTAAATCTGCTTCACTTAACTCTCCAGTGAAACATCTGAGGGTCCTTCTTCTCTCATGGAATAGTTTGGGTCAGAATTAATTTTTTTGAGGGGGTCAGAAGTGATTTTTAAAGGACATGGCTGATCTGCTCCTTTAACTTACTGGTCTAGAATATATATAGACAGTATATGTATATACAGAATATATATAAGGAGACAGTTTCATTTTAAAAGTCTGAGGTGAAATCCTGGACCACCTGAAGCTAATGGCAAAGTATAATTTATGGGATTAGAGCCAAGTGTTAATTCTCTAAATAGAGTTGTATTAACATGCAAATATTGTAATACTTGTATCATACCAGATCTACAGACAGCTCAGCCCATGATCCTGCCTGTGGCAGCCAAGCAATAACAACACCTGCAAAAGCAGGACAAGCAACCTGGGGCCCAGAGAATTCTTGAGTTAGTTGGAGTATTTAATACAGGCTTGACAAAATAATTAGGTGACCAAGTGGACAGAAGAGAGTTGGTCTATCTTTCAGCATACACAGGCTGAGCTTTGCTGCTCTGTAGGACAGAAGCAAGCCAAGGTGTTGCCTTCAGCTCTAAACTGCTGGCCATCCATACAGGGCTGTGCTGTGCTGCAGCTGAGGCAGTGTGGGGCTCCTCTGCAGAAAAGCCTTTTGAACTTGCTCTGCAGCCCATGATTATGCAGATAGGCAGTGCTGGGAGAGGAGAGGCGGTGAGAGTAACTGCTACCACATGTGAAACTCTGGTCCCAGGGTATTGTTTTCATTATAGTTTTGTTCTCTGCAGCTACTCGGACTCTGAAGTGTCAGATTCCAGTTTGATTTCTTCATTAGGAAAGCCACTGCTTCAGTAGTAATGAACAACAGAAAGCACAAAAACACTCTGACAATGGTTGGTTTTGTTTAAAAATGTTAGCATGGGTTAGACAGTGTCTAACACTAATGCCTGAGACAGGTTCCTTTCATTATGCTTTGCCTTTCTGGAAAATAACTAGGGCTGTTTTCACAGAAATTGGTTAATCCATACAGTTTAGGTCAGAAAATACATATAAAGTAGTAATGCTGCTTATTTTTGAAAAGCAGTAAAACAGACTCTACTCTTTGTAAAGGACTCAGAGTATGCTGGCATTCTGATTACCTACCAACGTAACTCGTATACACATTAGAGGAAAATTGGTCTCCCATTTCCTGAAACAGAAACCTGGTCTCATGTTCCTGTAAAGCACTGTCCACCTCCAGAACAAAATACGACACCTTCAGGTTTTTTGCTCATAGGAAATATCATAGGTTACCTGGATTTTTATGGTATTGAACCTATGCCTTTCTTCAGATTTATGAGAGTAAATAAGCCCTAGTTCACTGGTTTTTACTTTACCTTGAGGAAATTATGCTAAACTTTTTTTTTTTTTTTNTGCTTCAGGAAATTTCTTCTCTTCCTGCCTTGGGCAAAAGTGGAGTTATGGTAATGAAAACATGCACATAGTAAAAAAAAAAAGGGAAAACCTTTGTCCTAGAAGAAATGATAAGGAATGCTTTAAGGGTAGATGAAATCCATTTTAACTACTAAGACTTTATTCCACGGTCTCTGCTTGTGAGAACTAAATTCCTTTTGATAAGAAAAATGCTTTCTTTTGGCCTTGTATAGTTAATCTTGGAAATTGGATAGGTGGATTTGGAGGTGCTGGTGAAATGTGAGGATTAAATTTTGAAATTTGACCAGCAATGCTGGGAAGACAAAGAGATGGCTGAACAAGCAGGGACATCTGCAGCTGCCAGCACAGGTAGGCTGCATTTTTCTGCCAAAATAAGACTCTTCATCACCGCCCCCACTTTTCTAGCATCAAGAACAATGAAGTAGTTTGGTATCAGATCTTTTCTTGCAAGGAAAGTCAAAGGTATATTTTGCTGGTCCTCTAAGGGTTTTCTAACTTGTTGAGATTAGCATGATTTAGGACCTGTACGCTGCATGAGCAGAGATGGAGGCAAGCAAAGGTAATGTTTATGTACCATATACTTTTTGAAGCATTTCTCTTTATCCAGCTTGACCAGAATTACTGTATTCCTGCCAGATTCAGTTTGTGCCAGCTGCTTCTCATTCAGCATTTGATTTCCTGAAGACACCATGGCAAAGTCACTGTATGAAATAGGAAATTTAGAACAGAGACAAGTAAGTTTTGCTCTATTATTTGATGGGTCATTGATTTTGACTATAACTTAACAGCAAAACTTTCCTACCAGAGAGCGCAAAGGGTACATTAGGAGGAAAATAGTGGACCTCTACCATTTGCAGCTCATCTAAGACTCTGAAATTACATATCTGGAAGTTGTGCACACCCTATTCTCATAGGACTCTGGTCTGTGCACTGTTGGCCCACTGGACCTGGCTTTTAAGCAAAGAGAGGCAATCAATCAGTCTCCTAAATAATGGCAAGGTAGGCCACCACATTGAAAGGTAACCAGGCCAGGCCAGTCTAGAAAGTTTTGCTGGCATAGTTATGCCATGAATCACCCCCCCACCCGCCACATACATAAGGAAGTTCTCATGGGCTTAAGCCTGTATGATGATGGCAAAAAGAGCCATCTAGCCCAGTCAGTCCTGTCTGTTCCCCAGGATCATGTGCCTCCTGACTGGGTGAATGTGGGAAATGAACACAAGTGCTCTCCCAGGAGAGTGGTGGGCATCAGCTGGGCAGGAGGAGGAGATTACAGGTTTAAGTTCTCAGGGAGCTGCAGTGTGCAATATGTCATTCCCAAAACATAGTGACCTCCATGCAGCCCAAAGTCCCAAGTGAAGGTGCCATGTCAGTAGGGTCCTGCTGGTGGCTGAATCCCTCTTCTCTTCCATCCGTGGCTGCTTTCACAGTAGCACGATGCTGCTGTGGTTAATGACCTGTCCCAGTGCAGCAGGGACATGTCAGCATCATCAGAGCTTGCTCAAGGCTCTTTCACAAGGTAAATAGAAGGTTTTTAATCATGTGCTGAACATCACCTGAGGAGAGGAATAAGTTGCCAGATTCATACATTTGCAAGTCACAGATTTCAAAGCCACTTCTCCTCATCCTCTCAGTTCATGGAAAAGAGTATTTTCTTCCTTCCCTCTTTTAGGGCATAGAGATGTGTTAGAAAAAAACCTTTTCTTCTGTGTAATTATTCTGATCTGCTTTACTCTGTTCTCAAGCCAATGCCTGAGCTGGCTCAAAGGAAATGGTGGAGGAGGAGAGCAAGGCCTGTTTGTGAGCAGTTTGCACAGAGTGGCTCAGTTGTATCATAAAGCTACACCTTGGGCTCATTGGGATGAATAGGGCAGTTCATTGGTCTGAATGCTGCTGTTCCAGGTGCTCTGCACCTGTTGTTCTGCTCAGACATTGGCCTTTTTCTTTGCAGACATAACCATTTTAGACACTGGTTAAATAGACCTAATGTTGTGCATGGGGAATTTAGAGCTTGAAAACAAAGCTGGCATGTCATGCTTCTGTGTTCCTCAACAATGACGAAAATAATTCTGAAAAAAATACTTTTAAAGGATTGGGTTTCTATGTGGACTGCTCAATTTCTATTATACATAATGATTCTTATTCAAATCCTCTAGATGATTAGACAGTTTTGCCCACAGAACCTGGAATCCCTTTGGTTATGCCATTAAGTATAATTTTGGCTCATTAGGAATAGATTAGGCAAATGCTGCAAGAAAATAGAAACAAAAAAGACCAGAATTCTATAGTTACCTTATGAAAGCTGAATTTAAAAATATTGTGAGGCAGTCTAAGAGAGAAGTCCTTCAACCCTAACACAAAACAGACTATGTGATCTCATTTAAAAAAATCTCATTCACTCAATTACCCTAGTGCTCCCTCCAATCCTCCAGTCATAGGATGGGAAATCTGCACCTACTATCTGGTGCTAAATTCACACCTATAATCCTACTTTCCAGATTATGACCAATTTCAAAGAAATTGCTTATGAATGTGGATGGCATGAACTTTACCTTTTCTTTCTATCTCTATTCTCTTTGCAATTAAGTAGACTCATTTATCCTACTTTGTTAAAAGCCATTTTGCAAATTATTTTGATAGATTTATACCTCTAGTAGCTGTCAAAAAAAATTCAGACATCACCAAATTGATTCTCTGTTTTATTTATATAAAATGTGTTCTAACACATTCAGGTCTTTGTTAGTAACCAAAGCAAGTTAAAATTATCTTTTAGGAGTAAAATATCCCTTCTTCAGGAATCTGTACTGGATTTTGCATGTCTGTCTGAAAGTTGTAGGTTGCAGAGTCCCCTCAGTGACAGACTTGTGGGACAAGAGGTGGAGAGGCACATCCAGCAGCTGGCTGAGCATGGCTTTAAAAATATCCAGGAGAAGAAACTGAGAGATGCCACTGAAGTACGTGCTGAAGGACCTTGAGTTGGCCTTCTGCAATTAAAACCATCTGAGAGGCTGCGGGTCAGAAAGGGGCGTGAGGGAGGTCAGGAGCCGTCTGGAAAAGGTGTCCCTTGCAGCGGCGCCGAGGGCGGAGACGCAACCAAAGGGAAAGGAAGAGCTGGCCTCAGTGTTTGCTTTGGCCTAATTTCAAACAGAGCCCCTTCAGAATCTGTTTATACAGTCCTGTCTTTCAAGAGCTGTTTTAATTTCTTTAACTAAGGCTGTGTGAGCCCTGAAGGTTTGACTTATCCTGTGGAAATCAGAAGATAGGCAGTCTAGGGAGAGCTGATGTGGGCTTGACCACGTGCTTTATGAGTTTCACATTCAAAAGCAGTGGCTCTGTTTTAAGGCACTGCTGAGCAGAGCTCTCGAGGAAGCATTGAGCTGTCTGATGGATACCAGGTCGTAGCTGCTAGAGCTCATGGCACAGACATTTTCTAAGCACAAAGTAATATATTGCAAATGAGTTACAGCAAGCTCTACTATCATAATCCTATCATTTGTATGCCTAATGTGTAACTTTGCTTTTCAATAAGTATTTTCACATCATATTTATAACTGTTGCTCATCTCTTGTATCTGGGCTACTGCAGATTTAATGTCCAGAAATCTGTTGCTCATTAACATCAGCGAATGACAGCAATAAATGAAGACAAATGCTACATTAAAAAAAAAAAAAAAAAGGCAGCATTATTTTTAGCCTTCCAAGAGGTCTGGCAGTACACTACTCATTTTGGAAAGGAACAATTAGCCAGTTTGATAAGGCTGGAGCATGAGACATATCCACCACAGTGAAGCGTTTTGATTGGCATGAGTGCTGAAAGCTGGACACCTGCCTCCAAGTCCTTGGAAACTTCATGCTTGATCTGGGCCAAAACATGAAGGCTATGCTCAGAGTAAGACTTCAGAAAACTAAGCACTTGCTATCAAAATTCCTTTCTCCTGACCCAGCAGCACAGTGCCAGCCCTCTCAGCAGCCAAGGCAGGCCATTGTCCCGGTACACAGCCAGCCCTGGAGCAGCCTGTCCATAACTCTGGGACAGCTGTGTCAGGGAATATGAGATGGTGATATGTCTCTGCCACTCAGTTAGCAGGTGAAGAAAATAGCTTGGTAAAATTGCATATGACCTAATGGCTTCTGACAGCATGTATTGATGTGTCTTGTTTGGTTTTGGGGAGATCCCTCCCATAAAGCACACATTTTGCTGATACAGCTGCATAGGTGTAAATAATAAACTGCTGTAATATTCCTGTTCCTCAAAACTTGTAAAATCTCTCAGGTAGGCAAGGCATAGATTCACCTGGCACAAATTCCCTCTTAGGCCCAATGCTGGCTGTTTCTAATCACCTCTATGCCTTTAAAGGCCTGCATTGAGGCCGTAAGGCCCCAGGTGCTTGTGTCCCCCTGTAAAGCAGGCACAGGTGTGTGTTTCATCTCATAGGAATGCTACAAGGACAAATTCTTTAAAGAAAATTCATTGTTCAGACACAGTAGGAAGCGAGGTCAGATACACACTTGTCTATCTTTGTCGACATATAGGCAGCTTGTAATTTCTTAAAAAATTATATCTGCCATCATTCACCTCCAGTGAGGAGATATTTGTATGGCTGAAAACAAAGTTTGGCTCCTGTCTGAGGGGGCTAAATTTTGAGATATCCAGCTCTAAAAGTGTGGCAGGGGAGATTCTCGGAAGACTTACAGTTTTGTTTGTTTGCATCTTTGCTTACAGAAGCCAATTCCAACCTCACCAAATAAAGGATTTTACCTTTCCCAACAACCTTTCCTCTCTGTGTTTCAGATTCATGCCACTGGAACAGCTTCCCCCAGGATGGGCTGCCAGGGCACACTGCTGGTTCCTGCTGAGCCCATTGCTGACCAGTACCTCCAGATCCCTTTTTGCAGGGCTGCTCTTTCTTTCTCTTAATGTCCCAATACACATGGAAAAGAAATGTTTTGAATAACAGGGTGTCAAATACAAAGAAAACAAATGTTTAAAGGTGGCTTTCATAATCTTGCAATTAAAAAAAAGACAAAAACAAAAAGACCACAAAGCTGATTTACACTATCTGATCTATTAATCCTTGTCTCAGTAGAAATGAAATAATGTGAGAATCCTTACAAGGAAGCTTTTTTGTCTCTGATGTAGTCTATTCAAGAGATTCTTTCGCATATTACACTGGTGTGAGTAATAAAAGCTATCACAGTATGCTATAAAAGTGATATTTGTACAGAAGTTCAGTGTGAATGTGAAGGTATCATTAATCTATTTTTTCTGAGCCTACTGTCTCATCTTAAAGGACTAACTTGTGACAGAAACGTCATAGACCAATACAAGGTGTTCCAGACCAATTCTAAACCCAATTCAATGCTTTTTCATGTGACCACAAGCTTTGGTGTTTAGAAATGGGAGGCCTGGGGGAAATGGGGAGCCAAGGTGAAAAACTGAACAATTTTAGGAGAGGTTTAATGTACTTGACAAGGTCTCTGTTAAAGCAGTGAAATAAATCGTGCTATCATTCACCTTAAATTACTGCTAATCACCAAGAGTATCTAAACAAGGTAAAAGACTTCACAGCAATTTATGCCAGGCCATTTTATAAGAAAAGTTCAAACTCAGAGACTGCTCTTTTATGGTAGAAGCTGGACACAAATGATAATTCAACACTTACTGGTTGCTGTGGAGGAAAATAAATTGCATTACCATTGCTTTGAATGAGAAGTTTTGTGATAATTAGCTAACACTCAACATAGCTGAAATTTTCTTATAGTACAATTGTTAAATAATACTTGAGACTATCTATAAACCTATCCTTGAAGCAGTAAAATAGCTGAAAAAGCCAAATTTTCACTCTATTTATTTGCATTGTACCTGCAATGATGGCATTTGTCTTCTAATGAGTATTTTTCACTGCAATGATAACACAGGTAAATATAGTCCACTTTAGCTCTGCAGGGACTTTTTACTCATAAGCATGTATAAGCCTTCCCTTGGCCCTATTTTTAAGGCTGGAAACAAAGCAGAGATCCCTTTAAAAAACATTAGTTTCAAGTCTTTTGATCTAAAATCCAAACTGGAAAGTTTCTCTGAGAACACCTTGAACTGGGCACAAATTCAAGTATTGTTGAACGCAGGCTTAAAAATGTCATGAATTCATAGACATCTAAATATTTCAAATGGAATGGTACCCAGAAATGAAACCAAACAGAATCTAGTGTTAAGGAAGTGGGGAAGTGGAGGTGCAGGGGGAGAATGGGGAAGAAAGGAAGACTCCATTATTCATGGGACAGCAGAATAGTTCAGTTCAGACTGAATTTTCTCTGAGGTTAAGTGCAGACTTTAGTCCACTCCACAGAAAATGAAGGACAGAAAGGAGTGTTTGATGACTGTGAGTAAATTACAAATCTTAACAGACCCGTCCTACACTGTGTAAATAGTCCTAAGGTAGCTTCCATGGAGAATAGATAACCTTTGACTCCTCCCTGTACTAGAGTTAGGCTGCAAATATGAAACTGCTTAAATTAAAAAGTAATTCAATTCCATCCAGGTGTGAGGGAACATTTTGTGCCATATTATTGAACCAGTAATATGAAAGTGTTCTCTTCTCTCAGTGTGGATTTGATATAAAAAATGTAAACAGTCATTTAATACTAATACTAGGAAGGAGATTGAAAATTAAACTTACCGGAATATGACCTAGAAAACAAATTCATGTAGAAGAAAATTTTTGATTATAGGGGTTATATTTTAAATACAGCCATCCATCTTGGTTTACAATGATTATTTCTCCAGATATTATCGGGTTGGCTATACAATAATACAAACCATCTTCCTTCCCTCTCTCAGAATATTAAAGAATATATTAACTTCTATAATGCCTTTTATTGCCAGGCAAGACCTCAGTATGATTCAAACAAATGACCTTGCTGTGCCACCTGGTTGGTGTGCAAGGAAAAAAACATGTTTTAATGTAAATAGATGTCTTATTCTTATACCAGCACTGAGAAATAGCCTAAATGCAGCTAGTGTAAAATTTGGTTTATCCTTGCCATGTGGTCATGCATTTCAGTCTATGTTGATCCCAGAGGAGGAGGAGCTGCACTGATTTCAAAGAGGCTACTCAAACACATAATATTTGACTTACACACTCATTTATGTATAAGCTTAGACTATCAGAGACTGATAGTAAGGACATTTTGATACATCAATGAATTTATTGATAGTTTTTTTATCCAAACCCAATCACTTTTTTTACTAGAGCTTAGTCTCTGTCTGGAGAGGAATTCCTTTTCATGCACATCAGAAACAGCTTTATTGCATGGTCATGGACTTACCTCTCCTTCACTTCAATTTCTGTGAAGGCATTTCCCTTTACAGTAGGGGTTATTTGAGGATTGCAGTGGACTCGCTCAGAATTGCTATGACCAGCATAAATGATAAGGATTGTGGTCTGATCTTGGTGCATGAAGTCAAACCATTGAAAACTGCTGCTCATGTTTTTTTGGCATTTGGATATGAAATTAGAGGCTGAAACAAAGTATCTGATTACATGCCCCATAACTGGTGTAATCTCTTCTAGAGACAGGATAATTCTGAATTTTCACAATAATGAGCCAAAAATTTTTTATAAGAATATGTCATAACTGCATATTTGGACCCCCATATAAATCTGCTTTCTTAGAAACTTCTTAGCTTGAAAGTGATATTACAGGTATCACTTGTTGATTACTGGTTTATTTAGGTCTGTCAGAAGATGTTTACACTCTCTATGGAATTGTCCAAAAAGGGAAAAACAATGCTTAAAAGACTCTTAGTTGTAAGTGTTGCATCTGAAAGGAGCTTAGATATATGGCATGGGGTAATAGCAGATTATTATATAAATGACTGATGGAAGATACAAATTCACATCAAAGTTTGGATATTTTGCTAGAAAAAGATATTTAGAAGACTACCATTAGAATTTATAGTTCAAGTGATTCAGCCCTTTTTTGCCTCCCATGGTATAGTCCAGAAACAAAGACCTTGTGAGCATGGAGTTCAGATGACCCAGGGATACACTAAAACACTGCTGGGAGTGGGTTTGATACAATTAGCTCCAATTCATTGCCTGGCATGCAAAAAATGTCAATTTAAATAGCTACTCACTCCCTTTCTCACAGAGTGGGAGGAAAGACAATGTGTATCACCTTTGCTTCCCTGTGGCATTTTCTCTTGGGAGAAAGGGGGATTGCAGATATGGTAACTGAAGCATGACTGTTTTGCAAAGAAAATCTTTCACCTTCTCTTCTGTTAGAAAACATGTAATTCTCTGGGTCACGAGAGGTATTTGGGTTGCTTTGCTGTTTTCTCTATTCTGACAAAAAAGTATGATGAAATGCATCAAATTATGTAGAACTTTGAAGTGCTAAGAGAGATTTCAAAAATCAGGAGAGAGAGAGGTTTCTCTTTATTTGTGTGATAATTGTGATGTTGGAAATAGGTGCTGATTGCATTGTTTGAGGTACTTTTTATTCTGTTCACAGAAACTTTCCCTTAGAACAGGAGCCTGAAGAGTAGAGTGATTTTGGAAACTTTTCATTGCTCCCAGACTGAATTACTTCATCCATGTGAGAAACCACACTTTGCACAATTGGACTGTAGTTGCATAGTTTTTAACTGAAAATATGATGAAGACAATAAAGCCTTGTTATCTACATTAATGCATACAAGAACTTCTAACCACATAGTCTCTGGTCTTTTTTCTGTGCAGAAATTAGTTTCCCTGCTGGTTATATACTGCTTATATCCCATATCCTAGCCATGCACAAATCACTGATCCAGACACTGAGGAGTTTTTACCAAAGTTACTGTTGCGTCACGAGGAATGGATCCAAGATAAGGTGTTGGTTTTGCTTGATCTGGTAACCTGCTGTGTTTGTAACTAGAAAATATGATCAACTACTTGGTAGTATGTAATTTTTTTCTGGAATCTTTTCCTGAAAGAAATACACACACTCCCCTTGTTCCAGTCAGTAGATGGAAGTTGCAGGGCAGAAGTTTTTGAGTGAAATATCCTAGCTCTTAGGAGGAAAGCGGGGATAAAAAAAACTCCACCAAGCATCTGAACTCTGACCAGATTCAGTTGTAGTCAAGCGACCACTAATGCACCTAAAAATACAGCTGGATTTATAACACAGCTTGCTGTAACTCACTGTGTGGGATATGTGAAGGAATGTCCTGTAATAACTGCTGTGATGGGTCCTGGGGCCCTCTGCTCTGTTATCAGGGCATAAGCAGTTGCAGATGAAGTGCGTGCCCAGAGCTTTTTTATTTGGTACTTGAAAGTATGTCAGAAAATGCCCACAGCATTCTCAGAAATGCTGCTTATTGTATCACTCTCCTTGCAAGCAATTGTGGGTTTTTTAGAGGATCTAATATTAAAAAAGCGTCTTTCATTTTATGTGAAAATTTATGGTTCCCTTCTCCCTCCAACTCCACAAAAGAGCTGCAGTGATGTTCTTGACCCAGTGAAATGAGGATGGGGAAGGCAGTGATGCAGCCCAGGGTGTAAGGGGGGAGCTCTGCTGAGTTCAGCCCCTGAACCATCAGTGCCAGAGTGGAGGGTGTGACAGGACACACATCACATTAGGATGATATAAACACACAACTCAGCTGCACCCTTGGGTTGCAGGGCCAAAACCATCCCCTCCTGCATCTGAGGGTCTGCCCTAGGAAATTGTTGTTCTCTTCCCATTGTTCAGTGATGAGGAGGACACAGGAGGAGATTTGGGTCTAGAATGAGTGTGTCCCTAAAACACACCTTACGAGCAACCATCTGCCTTTATTCATCTGCTCAGAGATGGGTTATTCATCACCCTGAAAGGCAGACTGGAGCTCTTGAATATATTGCTCATTGTGTCTGTTTTTAAAGTTGCAGAATTACAACCATATATAAAGCCAGTAGCACTCAAATACTCAGCAGGCTGAGCCGACACTCTCCAAGATGAAGCTGGCTAACGTAGTTTTACTGGTGCTTTTTGTTTTTCAGAGTGTTCTTCAGCAGCTGCTCCAGCTGACTGTCTCGCTGCAAAGCTATTACACTTTGCCACTGGCAGTATGGGTACCCTGAAGAGTTTCTGGCTTCCCTTAATTGAACAGAAGAAACTAATTTAAATTTTAAAAAATATAATTAGTTTGACTTCCTCTACCAGGAATTCTGTAATTGACACTATGAATAAATTATGGGATGCAATTGTGAGGGTTCTTAATTACAAAGCTTCTTAGCTGCACAACTTCTGTGCTGATGAGTGATACATGTTTTTGTCCTCTAAAATGGAGCACAATTCCTGTCATAGAATGTATCTTGCATTGAAGTGAGGACTGAACAAGCACACAGATCCTGACTGAACACATGCTGGAGCAGGTATCACTCAGCTTATCTGTGCAGAATGCAAATCCAGACCAAAGCAACTGGTTCAGGCTCGTTCAAAAGCCAGAAGGGGTTTAAACTTAGTGATTACAATTAGCTCAAGCCCTGTGCAAAATACTTTAGTTTTCTACATTTCTGAATTAATTTCCAGCCATTGTCATGTTTTATGGTTGCTTGGTGTGAGTTTCTTTCTCTCCGAGCAAATTTTTCGCTAAGAAATAATTCAGTCACTTCCCTCTCCCGTTTAGATGAGTCACTTCCTCATGTATGAGTAAAATTTTGCTTTCAAGAGTTTTGTTAAGTACAAATGACATCACACACTTACTCCAAATGTAAAGAGCAAAATTTAGAATATGACTAGATTTAATAATTACTTGGCATAAAACTTAAATAAGAATAAATAAACCCCTTTGATGAAATGTAATGTTCTTTTACAAAAAATGTCTTTGCTATGAATAGCAACATAGACCTTTAAACATCTCCTTTTGTTAAAAATCATTGAANCTCTTCCAGCCTCAGACACTTTATTCACTCTTTTGAATGCCCCAGAGTTGGCATATTTAGCCCTCACCTCAATTTTTGTTTGCTGCAACTCTTTGCAATTTCTTAGCCGTCTGTTTGCCCAAAATTCACCACTGAGGCTCCTGCAGCTTCTCAAATTTGTTACCTTCACCATTTCCAAGGCCCCTGAGTCTCAATGCTTTTCCCCACCTGGCCAGGCCATGCTGGAAATCACCCCAGCTCCACTGGCTGGGTACTCACTGCTTCTTGCTGCTCTAAAGCATCAAAGAGCAGAAAGAAATAGAGAGTCCATTTCACTACTTTGCAGGAGAAAATGTGTTCTCATAGTACATAATCACAAACAACTATTGTGCTAACATACATTTTTCTTTAACTTTTTATATTTCATTTATACACATAAATTCATTCATTTGAAAAACAAACAAACAAACAAGAAGCCACAAAAACCAAAACAAAACAATAAAAAAATACCCAAAAAGCCACCAAACCCTGAAGGAAGTCCTTTTATTTAGGCACAGTATTAAACTCCAATTGAGTTTGTGTATAAATCAGTCATTTAAGATTATTATCACAAGAATAAGCATTGCATCCTCAGGAGATCTAGACTAAGATTAAACTCCAAGGAAAATGAAACAGATACAGAACTACACAGTTGAACAACTTGCATTGCCTTGTAGCACATGGGTGAAAAATGCCATCAATCCAAGACACTAGCTGGGATTCAAGCTCCATGTTACCCTGATCATAGCAGCGTATTTACTGTGGCAGCTAAGGCAGGTGGTTTTATTATGAAAGCTGCTTTTGTGATTAGCTGCCAGAAGCTGGTTTTGAAAATTAGATGCCAAAGATTGTGTTGGTGGGGGATTATCAATATATGTAGTTCTTTACTATATGCAATAGCATTACTAAGCTAAAGAGTTCCTGGGAAACCATTTTCTGATATAAATCTTATTTTAAGAGGACTACTGGAATTGCTGGATGAAACTGGAGGGAACAGAGGGAAGCTGATTGTTTCCAAATGATGACTTACTCTTCATCATGCACTGCTCATGCTGGAACAGGGATAGACAATTTCCACCAGTTTATCTTTTTGATAAATGACAGTTATGAGGCAGTTGCTGCATTAGAGGAACGCCTGTCTGGAAAGCCTTTTAAAACAGATGACTATATTAGACTTAGTCCTCTGGAGGGATCAAAAACTCTTGCTGCTTCCTCCTCTCAAATCATGTTATATTCCAGAATGTTTCAGAAGGGATTTTAACTAATTCATATTATTTTACATAAGATAAAATGTGCAAAATCTTATGAAAACATTTTTGCTGCTTGAGCATAGGACATGGGTTTTTTTCATTAGTATATTTTTTCTGTGCTATGGTTTGGAAATTAAATTGTGGGTTTTTTCTCTTACTTGGACATATGATTGTATCAAGCTGACTTTAAAGCAAAAAAGAATTTGGTACATTTCTCTCTTGCAGATGTTGAAATATTTAATTGCATTGCTTACAGATCTTTATCAAGCTTTTATAGAATATGCTTTATACTGCCACTTTCAAGGAAATATTATTCCAACAGGTTTAGGCAGTGATTAAAGTATGGCATATGAGCAAATTGGCCATTTTTCCAGGCTCTCCCACAACTTTGGCTGCATTGTTCATACTGAAATGAGAAAAAGACCTCAGGAAATAATTCACATACATTTAATCTTCTTGCATTAAGTGTTTGGCTGCTGCTATTTTAATTGGAAAAAGAAAAAAGGTGAATGGTATACTTTATTCTTCAAATCCCCGTGACTGGCTGAGAAACAGGTTTCAGAAAATGACATTAACATAGCAAACTCCTGTTATCCACTCACCAATGATTCTGCTATGCCACCTGTATTTAAGAGTGGCACAAAATCCAAATACTGTGAGGAACATGTGACGATTTGCTGGTCTGTGGCACGCTAGCGTGAATTGTGTGACTCCTCTGCTTACCTCCTGAAGACTGGTGGTACACCACTTTTCACTCTCGGGTTACTTGGCAAGGCATAATTGTGCATGTTGTGGCAGTTATTTGGGAAAGATTGGATATAATCATTATTGGCACTTCATTCTATGGTCTTTGTGTTCCACACTGAGTTACTCATTTGGAACATTAGATGACTGTTGAAAGCTTTTGTCATAGTTGGATATTATCCACCCATCTGTGAAAGCCTTTTTTGTAGAACCTGAGAAGTGTGCAAGCAAGATGAGCAAGGAAATAAAGAGAACCAAGGCCAGCAGCAATCTGTTAACTCTGATTTTATGGAGATGCAGCATCTCCGCAAAATTGCAAAAGGAGCAGGCAGCTAGCCATGCCAGGGTCAAAGGCAGTCGTAACCAAATGTCTCAAACTTTTGTTGCTTCCTTTTCCCACTCTTGCCCTCCCTCAGTACAATCCACAGTGCTGCTGAAAAGGGGATTCCCCTTTACAGAGTCTGTCCTGGGTTGGAGTTCTCCAAAGAGAGATGGATCATGGCTCTGCCTTTCTCCCAGAGACTCTTCCCAGTACTGGATGTTGCTCTTCATCATGGCCCCTAAGACTGCAACTAAATCCATGTCCTTCTCCACTGCTGCTACTTGCCTTTACCTATTTCAGATAAAAAAAGAGTGAGAGGCATGTCCCAGAAAAGGCTGGCACAAGAGAGCTGTGTCCTGAGCCTGCCTGTAACCTCCTGACCTCCTGTCCCAGCAGGTAGGACAAAACAGGAAGAAGTTGATTACAGGAGATTTCCACAGCAAAGAACTTGCAATCTTTAAATACAAAATTTGTCTTGCTTAGTCATGTTCCTCCTTGCCTAATTATTTAAATAGTGGAGATTGTGTGGCAATTTTGAATAGCTGTAGGTGTTGGTGACAGTGTAAATGAAGCATGGTAATGTTTGTCCAGGGCTAGGCCAGCTTTCCAGCACAAAAGGTAGTTGGCAATTATTTCCTAAGGCTGTTAACTGAGTTACAATTGCATTTGACTCCTTTCACAGCTAGATAAGGTCATGGTTCTCACACAATCTCATTACACATTAGTCTTGTAGCAAAATTGGTTTAATGTACTCCTACTCCCTTGTCAGCGCAGCTGTGCCTTCTCTGCTGCATGAGTGCAGCCTGTCAGCCAGGCTGGGCACCGGCTTGGGGAACATGGTAAGACAAAAAAGCAAAGTAAAAAAAGTCTATTTGGCTGTCAGTCCCAGAAAAATATAATTATACTGTATGTCAAGCCACTGAAGAAGCAAAGAGAGGCAGGCAGAGGGATATCACAGCTGGTAACACTGCTGAGGAATTCCATGCCATCACACATTTCACAGCCCCAGAAGCTCTGAACTACATATCAGAATAGCTGTTATCTCCTTGAGACTTTTGATAAGCACTCAGTATCATACTGCTGGCTTTATACACCCACCATAACAGATACATGACAGCAAAGATAGCAGACGTGGCATTTGGGGAACACCAGGTTTAATCTGTTTCCTTCATTACTCCCTGTCTTGCCACCCACTTTCAAAAGATGTTTTTGAAGTGCCAAGTAGTGCCATGAATTGTGTGTATATATGGTTTGTGTATGTTTTCCAAGGATGCAACCATGCTGATGGGCTTTCTACCAGATTCCAGCAGTTCAATGTCTCCATGGCCTATGCAGAATTTCTGTACCATGCTCAAACATGAGTGGGAACTCAGTTTTGAACTTTTCTGGGTGTTCTTTCATTGTATTATCTCTCAGTCCTGATCACTCTAAATTCTGTTAAAGTGTAAGGACAGAACAGGGGATGGTGGTGGAAAAAAAATGTGGTAAAATTAAGGCCCAATGCACTGAGTGGTTATCAGTCATGGCCAATATGTGCTCTGTGCTGAAGGAGGCATAGGAATGAAGGAAGAAAAGATAAGTGATTACACAGGTACGGCACATGTAACAGTTTTTCTATCCTAGTAAGTTTAAGATTTAAGAGAAAATCTTGCCTTTATTGGGTTTTGAAAGCATGAGAAATATGTTAGTGTCTCCCATAGGGAATCTGAGGACTTTGTAATCTTCAGACAATTTTTATCTGTAATATTCCCCGTGTTAACATTGGTAGCGAGAATTTAAAGTTGTAGACAGTCAGAAGCAATTAATGGTTACAAGTCACTTGACTCTCAGACCCATGGTTTATCTAGCAGACTTTCCCCTTGATGTTCATGAATGTTACAAACAGAGTTCTTCTAAAGCTGGGATTTGCTTTCTTTCTGGGGTTGCATTTCTGGTCCTCTTTTATGAGGTGTTTTATTATAGGCTTTCTTTGTGCATCCTCTCCATCACCCAAACTGTGTTTGATGTGGCTGCGGATACTGGATGCCCTTGATATCCTATCCGACCGTGGCTACTTCAGAGGATCCTCTTGTCATCAGACAAACACTCCTAGCCACATAAACTAGATTAAAAGGAGCAGAAAAAATGTTTAGATTAGCATGGAAAACGATGCTTGCTCTGATCAGAGTGAGAAATTGCCCTGAAACTATAGGAATTTCCTGTTGCTAAAATACTGTGTAGGTCCTAAAAACTTTGCAGACAAAATTTTTTTTCTCTTCTGGCCAGCTAGAAGGGTCAACATGCCTTGGGGTAGGACGTAGGATTGCAGTGTTTAAGAGTTCATCTAATCAGGAAATTATGGTTGTAAAGTTACATAGCCCTGTCACTTATCATTACACAGCTCATTAAATCTCAGCTAATTGTAGCTTCACCCTAGTATCCAGGTCCTAATGTTTCTGAGCCTAATTAGCACACTGAAATCCGAAAATCCAACTGATTTCCCTTATTTTAGTCACTTCTTGTACAGAAAGCAATGGAATGTAGAGGTTTAACTTGTTCAAAACACTAAAAAGTGTACCCTAGTTATTCAATCTTTTAGTTCAGTTGTTCAAGGCGTAAATGCTTATTCCCAGAAGGGGCTGGAAATGCAGAGGATATTATATTTTTTTTAGTGCAAGATACTGCATGAAAATTATTTCTTTTTCATTTATTATTCATTGTACTTCTTTTGCTCCTTCTGTTCCTTCCCGTGAACATTTCTCTGCAGAATTATCTATAAATTATCTATCACACTGTTGTCATCATATGATTTGCTGGAAAAGCCATGTCTCTATCAACCAATTATTCATAAGCAAAATCACAAGAAAATATATTTGAGTGGTCATTTGCTATAAATAATACCCCCACACACACATTTCATTAGATAATTTAAAAAATATTTTCGTATCCAAAAAGTTCTACTGCCAATGTTCAACTGAAAAGGAATGCTTGAATACATCCTATCTTGTACTCAAAATATAAATATATCTAGTTTAACTATAGAATTATAGAATGGTTACAGTTGGAAGGGACCCTAAAGATCACCTAATTCCAACCCCCTTGCCATGGACAGGGACACCTCCCACTCAATCTGGATGCTCAGAGACCCATCCAACCTTTTCTTGAGGACTTCCATGGATGGGGCACCCAAAGCTTCTCTGGGCAACCTGTGTTCCAGTGTCTTACCACCTTCACAGTGAAGACTTTCTTTTTAATATCTAATCTAGACCTACCATCTTCAATTGAAAGTCATGCCCCTTGTCTTATTTGCTCTTGTAAATAGTCTCTCTCCATCTTTCTTATAGGCTCACTTCAGGTGCGGAAGGCCACAGTTAGGACATCCCAAAGCCTTCTCTTCTCTCTGCAGGCTGAACAATCCCAATTCTCTCAGCCTTTCCTCATAGGAGAGGTGCTCCATCCCTCTAATCATCCTTGCAGCTCTTCTCTGGACTTGTTCCAACAGGCCCATGTCCTTTCTGTGCTGAGGACCCCAGAGCTGGATGCAGAGCTCCAGCTGGGGTCTCATGAGAGGGGAGTAGAGGGGCAGAATCACCACTCTGAATCTGCTGGCCACAATCCTTTGGATGCACCCCAGGATACATCTGACTTCTTGGACTGTGAGTGTATTTTTGGGTCATGTCCAGCCTCTCATCCACCAGCACCCTCCTTCTTGGTATTTTCTATTAGGATGAATTAAAGCAAAATTCATAGCTTAGAATAATTCATAATTTCAGGTGACTACTTGCCGAAGCAATCCATGAGTCAGAGTTGTGATAGGGCTCTTTTTCTTCTCCAGGATAGGCTTTTGAAGATGGAGGTGGCATGCACCAACCTTAGCATCATCTTATCTTGAAACATTGACTTTTATTTTGCAGTTAAAAGAAACTAATCACTTTCAGATATGATCATGAGACAAATACAGCTTTTTACTTATTCTCCCAAAACTGCCTGTTTCACTTGACAGAAGTCTCTTTTATTTTTTAGAAAAAGACCTGTAAGTAGTATATATGTTTTGCAAGTTTAAGAATTTCTGTAGCAGTGGGAATAATTCCACTATAATTAGCATTTAGATAACTGAAATAAATTGAAAATTCTTGCCTTTTTGAATGAAGCTTCTGCTTTTTTTAAGTCTTTCATCATCATTATTCCACCTTGATACACAAGATTTAAGAGTCTTTTCAAATGAATTTGGTAAATAAATTCAGTTTGTAAAGTCTCCTGTTGGAGATATATTGTCATTGTGTGATTTTTTATTAGGAGCTGAGGTTGTGAGGGAGGATGTTAACAGCCTAGCTATTGCTGCCAGTTTTACTAAATTTTGTTATACTCGTTTGCCTTGATTGATTCTGTTAATTACATTGCACTTACCTATGGACTGTTTTCTCAGACACTCTATGTTTTTGAAAGTGATAACAATCAATCCTGAAGGGGAAGAAACCTCATAAAGTTAAAAAAAAAAATTGCAGTTAATCTAAAAATCTACCAAATACAAGAATATTTCTCTAGGCTGTCATACAGCATGCATTTAATTTTCACAAAACTACACTTTTATGTGCAGAAAGTGGCAATGCAGTTCTGCAAGATCGCCCATCAATCTTCTAATGCTAAATACTGGTGCCTGGATAATAATTATTACTTATCCCGAGAGGATCTCAGCACAGTTTTTCCTGTTCAGAAAGTCTGTTGCCCTGATACAGTCTCATGAGATGTACATTTTCCACACCAGAGCAAATTCATAAATACTAACAGACCAGGTCTTGCAGAACCTGATTGATTTATAGAATCTCTACATTTCATGGATTAAAAAACCAAGAGCTGGAGAAATTAGCATTGGGTAAATTACAGAGAAAAATGGTGAGGAGCTGCTGCTAAACTCCTGTGGTGACCAAACAGAGTTATCTTGTGCCATTCTTGGTGCTATGTTCTCATGCTTTATGGAGCCAGAAGAAAGTAAAAGTTTGTGAAGTTTGATCCTGGATCTCCTGCTCACTGATGTGAACAGCGCTTGTGTGATGGCTATTTTTAAGCGACACAACTCACCATTTGAGACCTTTGTATGAAATATCCCTATCTAGCCATCATCAGAACAAATGAGTCTTGTAAGTTACATCTGGAATACATGAGGCAGTGTTCCAAGCTCCCTAGGAAAGCTTGCAAGGCCTTTTCATGTCTGTTTGGTCAAGAGCCATCTTGGAGCATTTTCCTCTTCTTCTGTTGATTGATGCCGAGGCATTCTGCCCCTGCATACCTCTGCACAGAAATACAAATGTTCAGCTCTGACTTTTCAGTTCATCACATATCAGCTATTAATTTGCACTAATTTATCAAGTACTGGAGACCAAATGTCTTCCCTCAGACCTCTTTATTTTTTTTTGCCATTGTTGGCTAGTCTGCAATGTACAGAACAATTGAACAGTCCAGGTGGGATATCCTTCATGCAGCCTGTTTTATATACCAAAGCATTGTGTCACTCTTCCCAAAAGTGAAAATGCTTGATCTGGCTGAAATGCCTCAGTTTGTTATGATGCAGCTGTTAGACAACATGGAGAATTTGTCTCCCATGGGCAGGTTTGTTTAAACCCTGAAGTCCCTCTAGCCAGAGCAGCAGACTGAGGTTCCATTGGGGTTTCACTGATCTTTCAGGCATCAAACTTCTTCTTTACTTAATAAAATTTATGACATTGACTTAGTTGACTTTCTTGAACTTTTCTGGACTTGAATCATGAAGGAAGGTTTGTCAGCCTTATTTCTGAATGAACTCAAAAGTGTTAAGGCTGTTTTAAGGATACCTTGCTCATTAATTTCTAAAGGACAAAACACAGGATGTGCAACTGCCTGTGACCATACACTTTCTTCTGAACTTGTCCCATTGCTTGGCATGTTATTGCATTGCCTCTGACTCATGGGAAAAAATTTAGCAGAAACATCTCTTCCTAATTAGGAAAGGCACTACGGTATCTCATTTCAAATTTTGGATATAATGTTGCATTTACTTTAGCAATTAGAAACACACTGGTAGAAAGCTGTAGAACTTCACTTTGAAAAGGCCAAAATAAATACAGATGTTGTTGCGGGTATGTGCATTTATTTTTTGTTTTGGAAAACTGCACATGTGAGACTCAAAATTATATAAATGCATTGATCAGTTATTTCTGTGTAGGATCTCCATCCACAAAAGACATAAATATATCATTTCCTACTGCCTCTTTGAAAACAAAAGATCACACAGAAGACAAGATTTTGAACAGAAAGATTCAAACACTTGATGCTGTTTCAAAACCTCCACAAAGATACTTTTTCATCCATGAAAGAAAGAATAGAATTAACAAATCTGGATTCCTATAGTATTGTTTCCTGTGACATAGCCTAAGCTCAATTTCAAAAAACCTTGCTGACGTTTCATTAAATTGCCTGTGTCTCCTAAGTCTCCCATAGTACTCTTCTCTCTCTTCTGCCTCCTGAATAGCCACAGACTGCAGCCTTGTTTTTCTTAGACTAATAATCATCTGTGTTTCTTTCTCCTCTGTTTAGAAATGGCTTTTCATGAACATTGAGTTGAAGCTGGCCAGTGGGTTCAAAAGTGGTTGAGTATGGTGGGAAGAGCCAGATGGACACCACAGCTGCAGGAGTCCCATCCCTTCAAAAATCAGGATAAAAATGGAGCTGCTACACTCCCCTGTGACTTGCATAAACTGGGTATTATTTGGTATCACTTGTCAAACTGAAACATGATCTCTATATGTCAATGTCTTCCTCTAAATATAAGCAGAAAATCAGTTCCTTTGATTTGACCACTTTGTTTTCCTGAAGGAGGGAAAAAGAAGCCTTCTGCTTACTTTAACTCTTCCTGTTTTCCCATGCTGACCTATTTGGACTGTTTAGACAAGGCACAGAGCAGATTTGTTAAGGGGGGCTGGCATTTGAGAGATCAGAATTTTGGTCAGCTCTTTTCTACCAGCTTACTGTGTTATGTTGAGGCAGTCATTCCCCTTCTGCTTTCCCTTCTTGCTCAGTCTGTGGCTGCTTTGCAGGGGGGCTGCAGCTCTGAAGAGGGGACGAGCCTGAGCGTGAAATGTGGGAAGAGAAGGGACAACAAGGTGAAGGTACTGCCTTTTGGCAACAGCAGACTCTTAGACCAGCTCAGTTGCTCACCAGACCACACTGTTAAGAACATTTAAGAGTTTAATTGTTGATTTTAACTTTGGGGTAAATGTAGGCTCATTCCCAGTCCAGGCAGTGATGGAGAAATGCTGTTCTGCACAGCATCCTGAAAATCCTGAAATCCTGAAAAAAAATTCCCCTTAGTTGGCATGTGCAAATTTTCACATACTAAGTCTTCTAGGGGGAGAAGTGAAAATTCAGTTTAATTGAGAGAACTGGCTTCATGTGACTTAAACTGCAATCACAGTTTTCTGGGTTTCTGTGTAAAATGATCTCCAAGTTTCTCCCATGAACATCACCAGAGAAAACTTTACCAGATGTAACAATTAGATTTTAACACTGCTTTCAAAAGCATAATAAGCTGTGGCACAGAAGAGATAGGCATTTTTTAGCAACAACTGTTAGGAAAATCAGAGAAGGAAGATTAAAAAAGTACAAAGAAGCTTCCAGATCTGGGACACAGTTTTTTCTCAGCATCCCATTTCCATTCAAGCACTCTGAGATGGGTCAGAGAGAGCAATGGGAACAGAGAGCTGTGGTAACTGTGGGTATTTTGAAGATGTATATCCAAAAGTAGAAGGTTATGATTTATCTCTGTTACTAAGACACAACTATAAGACTTCAACAGAACTTTTAGTGACCTTGAGGAAGCAGTTATGTTTTATCTTCTCTTGCTATTAATGCTTTAGCTCTTCAGAATGTCAGAAAAAACTTTCCATTTGGGATGAATAAATATTTTTGTTACAATGTTTGTGTTTGTTCTTGACTGCTGAATGCATACCTACCTTTTTTGATTTGTCTGACATGGTTCAATGGCTTTGATGAGCTCCCAGTCTGTAGCCTGAGTGTTTAACTGCAGAGAACTGATGTTTTAAGCAGAAACTATTCTTGATAGAGCACATCTTTGCAATATCTTCAGTACAAGAGAAAACTGTGATCCAAACTTACCATTTTTCTGCTATATCTAAAACTTTATTACCGACTTCAGTTACAACATTTGAGTTCAAATACTCAACTACTTGATTCACGCAACTTGTCCCTCCTCCTTTAAGAGTCTTAGGTTGGAAAAGCACAAATGTGATGTATCTGAATACTTTTATCTTAAGCACACGCAACCTTAGATGGGTGAACATATATCTGGGCTGGAAATAATTCCTGAGCTTGACTCTTCATAGGGAAGACCTTTTGCATACATCAGAGGATGTACTATTACAGCCTTTGTTTGTCAAATGGGGTGTTATAGGTACATGTACACACAAACACACACACACACGCAGAATTTATACTCATGTTGTAGTTTAGTACAGCTTTTGGAGTGTGGTGTCTGATAGTGGGTTGACTCTGGCTGGATGCCAGACGCCCACCAAAGCCTCTTAACACTTCCCTCCACAGCTGGACAGAGAAGAGGAAATGTAAGAAAGGGCTCATGAGTTGAGATAAGGACAGTGAGAGATCACTCACTGAATCCCATCACATGCAAAGAAGACTTGAATTAGAGATCTTAATTGAATTTAACCCTAACAAAATCAGAGCAGGATAATGAGAAGTAAAGTAGGACCTTCAAATCACCTTCCCCCACCACCCCCTCCTTCCCAGCTCTATGTCATCCCCCTCAGCAGTACAGAGAGACATGGAATGGAGATTATGGTCAGTTCATCACTCATTGTTCCTGCTGCTGCTTTGGGAAAGGAGCTTTTCCCCTGCTCCAGCATGGGGTCCCTCCCACAGGAGACAGCTCTTCCTGAACTTCTCCAGCATGAGTCCCACAGGCAACAGTTCTCCACAAACTGCTCCAACATGGATCAGTCTTCCTCGGGATGCAGTTTTTCAGGCACAGGCTGCTCCAGCGTGGGTTCCCCATGGGATCACAAGTCCTACCAGGAAACCTGCTGCAGTCTGGGCTCCTCTCTCCATGGATCTGTAGGTCCCTGCCAGGACCCTGCTCCAGCATGGGCTTCCCACAGGTTCATAGTCTCCTGTCTGGCATCCACCTGCTCCACCATGGATCTCCTCCACAGGTGGGTGTCTGCACTCCCAATGACCTCCATGGGCTGCAAGGGCACAGCTGCCTCAGCATAATCTGCACCATGGGCTGTAGGAAAATCCAGCTCCAACACCAGGAGTACCTGCTCCCCTCCTTCTCCACAGACTGCCATGTCTGCAGAGCTGCTCCTCTCATGTATTCTCACCCTGCTCTTCTCTGGCTGCAATTGCATCTGCACAATAACGTTTTTCCTCTTCTTAAATCTGCTGTCACAGAGGTGTTCCCATCATTTCTGGTTGGCCCAGCCTTGGCCAGCAGCCTCTCTGTCCTGGACCCAGCTGGCATTGGCTCTGCTGAACATTGAGGAAGCTTCTGACATCTTCTTCCAGAAGCCACTCCTGTGCAGCCCCACTACCAAACCTGACCATGCAAACTCAATACCAATGACTACTAAATTTTACCTCTAGTAAACCCTCTGAAATATTGTACCATATAAGAGTTGCTTGTAAGCTTAAAAAAAAAAAAAAAAAGACAACCTATCTAACTCCTGCCTTCTTAAAGCAATGCACCCCCAGCACACACAGTAGTGTAGCATGCAATCTGGCAATAAAGACAAGACAACCACATAACTCTTGTAGGGGGCCTGTAAAAGTCTTATTGCATATTGGGTAATCTGAGAGGGAGACTGGATCAGCAGTATAGGTCAGATACCAAAACTTTGGATTGCTTACAGGCCTCTGAGAACACAAGTTGACTTTATGAACCCAAATTAAAAGAATTATAGATCCACATAAATGTGTGTAGGTGCCTTCCTGCTGTACTCAAGCAGCCATTTCTGGGATAGTGATAGCATTTACAGCTTGGCAAAGAAAAGAACCAAAGTTCCTTTTCACATGGATCCAGGCCTCTGAAAGAGCTGGATATGCTCCTGGGTCATTTTTTACCCAGAGTACTCACTCTGAAAGTTCTTGAAATGGCAACTATATTATAGTGTCCATACCCTTCTCCGTCATGTGTGCACACTCTTGCATATATAGTTGTTTCCAAAACTGAATAAACCTGCTCTTGCAATGCTGGCAGATGCAACGTCTGTGAATTCTAGTTCTTTTACTACAAGTTTTATGAGAGAGGAAAAATTCATCCAGACTATTTTCATTTTTTTAAGTCTTTTCACTTAATATATCTCAAAGAAAAATGTGGTAATATTTCAAATAAATACAGGCAACAGCAACAACAAAAACTGGAAGCAAAGAAAACCAAACAAAAAAACCAAAACCAATTGGACAACCCTCTCCCCAAAAAAATTTAAACACCACACATACACAAAAGAATTAAAGATAAATTACTTTGTTTGGTAATGTCTTCCTTGTTGCAAGTTCAGTTTGACTCCAGGTTTAGTAAGTGTTCTTTCAATGTGTATTTATGCTCAAAAATATGAGTGAGTGAAAAGTAAAGCCTTTGCTTTGTCTGTCATCAGTCCACTAAAACTCTAGCTATAAATCCCTAATAGCAATTTGCTGTTTCTGCTAATTTAAATTAGCCTTAATGAGGCAAATCAAGCCATTGGTGTCTAATTGGGCTTTAATGAACTGAATTCCTCAAGAAGAGATTTATGGAGAGTTTACCTGACACAAACAATTGCACCAGGGAAAATCCTTTTCCTCTCCTCCCACTTCCCCTGCTGCAAGGAAAAAACAGAGGAGGCACAAAATAGCACAAAGCTGGAACTGTTGTGTTGCCATAGCCAAAAGCATTCCAAAATTAGCCAGAATCTTCAGCAGCAGAAGGAAGAAATTGCTCTCTTCTTTGCAGATGTTGCACTGCCATCCTGACCCTTGACTTGGTTCAGTCAGTGAACAGAAAAGTGGTCAAAATGCAGATGCATTGCACTCAGCTGGGATCAATCTGCAGAAGGAGCTGAGGTTGCTGCTCTGGTTCTTCCTCACTCAGGAAATCACAAAACCTTGGAGACTGGGATCACTGGGTCACTGGGAAAGGCCTACAGGTTTGTCTGCAAAATATTATCATCTCCTAGGAGTACACCAAGATATAACAATGAAAATAGTTTAAAAACACAGAAGGTGGTAGGATGGAAGAGTAAAATTTTCTCCGCATCAAGCAGAGAGCCTGAAACAACCCTCAGGTATTACTGCAAGGGTGTAGCTAAGGGTGCTCAGGAAGAGGGAACATATTTGCACTCTTTGGCCAAGTCATCTGCTTTCCCAGGCCACAGCACAGTGTGGAAGGATGTCTCCTAATTTCGTCTTGCTACCTGCACTTAGCTTCACAAGGACACTTACCCTGTAGGCACATTTCAAAACCTTTTATGCCAATAGTTCTGAATTTTAAATTCTTTGTTTATGCTCCAGGTAGGGATTTATCTCCTCAGTATACAGATTACTTTATTGACAATTCTTATCCTGTAAGTGTCTATGGCTGCATTATAGGTAAAACCACGCAAGCAAATGCAAATCCAAACGAATACAGCACATACTCGTATGTGTGCTGTTAGCTAGTGATATGAAATGTTGAGCTAATAAAATCTTTAATCAGAGTTCAAATACAGGCTCTGTATTGCCTATCACCTAAAAGTAAACGAAGAATTTGTGTTGGCAAGGCTGTCCCTCTATCTGTCTTCTAAATGGTGAATTATGTATTAACCTAATACAGGTTTTATGGAAGATCGGAGCCTGCTCTGGGTCCCCAAGGATATCTGATGTGCCAGAGAGTATTCAAAAGTCATGAGCCAGGCTTCAAATATAATTGGATTGCCACAGGAGCAGGAGGCTTTCTAAATAACAAAGGAAAAACAATATGTTACTTGTGGTTCTTTTCTTTTGCTTCTCTTTTTTTGAGTTTCTTATTTGCAGCAAACTTAATTTTGCAAACACAAGGGGAAGGAAGTGTCTCAGTAAAAGAGGGAGGGGGGAAGGGAGATGGGAGTTCATCATCACAGGAGTTATGAGCTCTGTGCTTGCAGAAAGAAATAAGATCATCATATTTGACCCTGCAGCAGTTTCAAGGCAAAATGGGGATTTCCTGGTGCTGCAGCAAGAGGTAACTGCTCTAATGGCAGAGAAATTTTGAAAAGCATGCAAAAGAATTGTGAGTTTTTCTGCCAAAAGGAAGATGATCAGATCTCCAGTAGCCTTTTTCTTTTCTTTTTTCTTTTCCTGACTCAATGGCTCCAGGCCATTGAGCAAGTTTCTACTGTGAAAGTCTGAAATAAATCTAAATCCCTTTTGCTTCAGATAGCAAAACTCCCCAACCTGCTTAATATTAAATACCTGGCATCAGACAGAGTGCAATTTGAACATTACTTCAATCAAACTTTATTACTATTAAGCGTGGAAGGCAGAATATATTTCATGCAAACATTACTACTTAGAATCTGACTTGCTGCCAAGCTGCCTCAGAGCTGCCTTCCATATATTTGGCTTTCCTTGGATCTCAGCTTTCTTACACAGCCTCGGGCTGCCACCCCCATCAGTGACTGTGTGCCCTCGATGGTTGGTAGTACGGGAAGGATTTTAAGGCTGGCTCAGAGCCCAGACATAACACCGAATCTACCATAACTCAGCTGCCACGAATACGTCCCCTGAAATTCCTCCCCTGCAAATTAATGGTGTTTGTATGGCTCAGTACCTGCATATCTAATACACATTTATATGCCGGGGCCAAAATACTGATAACATATTAATAATTACCACTAAGAGATCCTAGAGCCTTAGGAGGAGAAAAGTGAGAGAAAGAGAGAGACATAGAGAAAAAATATATTGACTGATAATAAAGGAAATTCTAGCAAACCGATAATGCACTTGATAAGTTTCTGATGGCTTCTCAATAAAATAGTGTTAATGAGAAAATGTTTTATATGCACTGGAATGCATAATACCTCATCTTTCCATATTGTATTCTTTTAATTCTAGAGATCTTGTTCTTTTTAGCAAAAACCATTAAAGTAGCATTTCATTTTTCTGTGTCAAATAAGGTGCTATTCCAACAATTACTCACGGAAAAATGATGGAGAAGTACTATGATTTCTACCTGAGTTGTATCACAGTTCCATATTTACATTACATTGGAATGCATCTTATTGCATTTTCTGTGTAGATAAAGACACACACTTTAATAAAAATATTTAGCAGTAGCAAATAAGAGAAGAAATTAATGCTAGCAATGAATGTAATCTGAGTGCTTGTTAACATTTCAGAAAGAATACTTTAAAGGAGAATATCAGAGTTAAGATGCATCATTCTGGGCATATAGTAATTCTCAGTGTTTGCATCCATAATGTGGTGTGAAAGACAGATTTAATGGTGTCTATGCTGGTAAATATTTCAGCTGCAGAAAATTCTCTCCATGTTACAAGGAGTACAGATTCTCAACATCCCTCACACACATAAACATTGCAAGTATTCTTTCATCTTGTTGGGATGAGACTTTTCAGAAAAAGACTTGTGTCTACCTTGGGATTTTTAGTAGCTCCTAGAGGAAAAACCTTTATACTTCGCACACTAAAAGGTCTTTTTGTTGGTTTAAATCCTACAAAATTGCTGCTGGCTCCTTATTGATACAAAATGTAAATAGTACTTCAGCCTGGAATTTAGAAATTAATATTACCCAATGTATTGCTTTGTTGACTATTGATAATATATATCTTCTAAAGCAATACATGTTTTCAACATAGGGATGCTTTTTTTTCTTTACTCCTGCTCCCTGGCCAAAAGCATTCGCCTGTTTCCCCCTAACCTGATGGAGTCGATCCATGATGGAGTCCAGGAACATTGATTCCCACATTTACTGTGGTGTCTTCCACAGATTTATGGTTCCTTATGCTGCTACCATGAACCTATACCAGGAAATGCTCAGACACACAGTCCAAAGGTTAAGTGCATTTTTTAGTATATCAACCACTTTTATAAATGGTGTTTTTAAGGAAACATTAAATCTTACAGTGTGGACAAACATTTTAACAAAGTTTTCATTGTGCTTAATTTATATGCTGCAATGGTTATATACTGTGTTTTGAATGACAGTTCTTCAAACCATTTCTTTTTGTACTGTAAGTGCACTTATGAAAAGACAGGGTACATTTTTTGCTCACTTAAATGTACTAGGAGCATCAAGGAGTAATTTTTCAGACACTTAGTATTTCGTTGCTTCTACAGATGCAATTAATTACAAAAATCTTTTCAAACACCGAAATTCTAGTTCAGTTGCATTATGAAAATGTATGGTGAGACTGCCTTAATGTTTGTGTTTAATTAATGGCTGCATTAAACTATCTGATTTCCTAACTGCCGTCATATGCAATCTTTTGCACTGACATTTAGAGGGGTGTTGATTGAGGCTAATCTCTCTGCACTTCCTTTACAGGCACTGGAAAGAAAAGGGTTCCTTCAGAGCTATAACTTAGAGTGTCTAAAGTTAAGCTCCTGCTCTAAGTCGCCCCCAAACCTCCCTATCGCTGACGCACATTCTCATTGAAGTGAACCTTTGTGAATTCCTCCTTTGTCATTGAAATATGAAATGCACATACACTGTACAGCAAAATGAATAACCAGATAAAATGCTGCCACTGAGATGTCTCAAAACGTGAGCTTTCTGTTCTATTCTGGAGTTTTCCAGGAGTCTATGGAGAATGTTGGAGTCAAACATGCCGTATAGAATCTAGATTTTTAGGTATTTGTGATGAAAATTTGGGTCTACCACAGTCTATGAATGTGCCAGTGATCATCAGCTAGTAATTGGATTCTCAACAAAAAGAGCAGGGCTGGGAGCTGATGGCCTGCAGAAACCCTGGTGAAGAAGGAGGAGGGCAAAGTATATGGGCAGAGATGGCTTAGAGTAATTTTTACCTTTGAAATTTTTAGCTGCTTCCAAGGTGACAAAGTAATCAAGCAAGAGCTGGTGATGTCCCTCCTGGGTCCAATACGTCTCAACATCTTCGTTATTGACCTGGAGAATGGGTGTAGACTGCTGTGGCAGTTTAACAGCAGCTGGGAATTAAACTCCAAATTAGCCACTCCCCTTCCCTCTGTCCCCTTCTGGTGAGGGAGGGACAAAGGAGAGACTGTGGGTTGAGATAACAATTTACTGAAAGCAAACAGCAATGGAGTAAGAAACACACAGTGACAGCAGCAATACTAATAACAAAAGTATACAAAAAGAGAAGGTGCTTTACACACAAAAGGCATTCACCACCTTGACTTAGCTCTGCATGGCCACTGAGACAAAGACAAGATGGCAGAGGGACGTTCCTGTGTCTTGGCAATGACAGTGGTTATTCCAGAGACAAAGACAAGATGCCAGAGGGATGTTCCTGCAGCTCAGCAGCAACGTTTGTTTATTCCCAAGGCAAAGGCAAGATGGTGGATGGATGTTCCTGTGGCTCAGCAGTGACACAGGGCTGTTTCCAAGACAGGATGGCAGGACGACGTTCCTGCTCCCAGTGCCACACGGCCTCCCAGCACTAGGACAAGATGGCGCGCCCTCCTGCAGCCACGGTTTCCTGTCCCTGAGGCCAAGCCAAGAAAAACAATGAAGGATGAACCCTCAAAAAAGCTGGATCGTCCTCACTGGCAGTGCCACTGCTTTGGGCCGCTCTGCTCCATTCCGCTGGTTCAATTCCATGCAGTGCCACCCCTTCAGACTGCTCTGCTGGGCTACATCCACCTCGGCACAGCTCCATTCAGCTTGGCTCCTTTTGTCTCAGCTTTGAAGGCTCAAGACAGCTCCTGACAAGGACTATCCTCTTGTTCAAAATTAAAACAAGAACTTGGTCCCTGGTTGAAAAAGTACTTAATAAGGAGATCCACACTAATTTCTTTAAAATCTTCACTGCATCTTCAGAAAAATTATTGCAGAATAAACAATGGAAAGACAGGTATCAAAACAATCTGTGTTCTGTACTAGTTTAAAGCATATTCATAAGGTTCCTGTGATGTTTTTCTTCTTAAATATGACCTTTTTGTTGCCCCTGTTAAGTTTCCTGGTAACTGAATTACAGTTCCAACTGTAAGTAATTTCTTTACCATAGTCCAGGTAACTCTTGTGAGTAGCTGGAGAACACCAGCAGAGGTGCTTAATGTTGGATGTTGGGGACAAGTGCTAAAACAGTGCTGGATTTTGCTATACTTGTTTTGGAAATTGGAAATTTGCCAATTTGTGAGAACACTCTAATTTTGGAATATAGCTATGAAAGCTGAGAGTCTGAGGCCTCTTATGGTCAGCTGGCAAAATACTCCACTAAATGTCTTGTAATAAGAAAGACAAGCTCTCAAAGGGGGCTGGCAACAGATGGAGATTCATATCACAACAGATAACTTTGAGCTCTTTAGTGACCTATTAAAAAAACCCACCAAAATATATACAGGGGTGTGATAGGGGTGAGTTCAAGTTTGTCAGAGTGGAAGAAAACACATCTATTTTCTTAACTAGCACCTCAGAGCAGTTATTTTTCTTCTGAATATTCTTTCAGTACTCTGTCTTGCTACAATATGCTTTACGGTATCTGTAGTTCTTTCTTGGTTGTAACAAGAAAATTAAAACCCGTTAAAAAAAGAAACTTGATTAGACTCCATTCCACTTACACAGAAATGGTTAAGAAGAAAAGAGCCAGAGCACATACTGATCTTATAGCTAAAGCCAAGAATAATTTTGCCTGTGACCTTCAGGATCCAATTCAGAGAGGCACAAAATAGTGCCTCTGGAGAGCACAGACATCCTATGGATTTGTAAGTGCTTTGGGTTGAATTTAGTCTGTGCCTACATTTTTTATTGTGCAAATTGAAGTAATGTCTTTTGAGAATAGGTCCATAAGCCCCTGCAGTCTTACCATGTATGTCTGCTCCCTCTTTTGCACTCTCTGTCCTCAACTCACAGAGTCGTCTTCTCCTATTCAATTTACCACTCAGAGACAGTGCACCTCTTGGCTCTTCAGTTCCTTACCTCTGGGAAGTCACAGAAATGCCTTCTGAATATTTTGTTGAGGATAAAGCCTCTCCAGCAGGAAAGGGTTGTTAAGCAGTTCACTGCCTGGAGCACATGGAGCAGCTGCCCTGTCATACGCCCCAGCTCCATGGGGTTGCTCCTGCCCCCGCTCACGTGCTAGGAGGACGTCGTACTGCAGCTCAGAAACAGGGGTTTTCTTCTGTGCTCTAGACACCTCTGTCCTCACGGGGCTGAACTGCCCCCAGTGCAAGGTCACTCTGGATCTCTGTCACAGCTCTGTCCAAGGCTCTCCACTGTAACAACAGTGATTCTTCTGATGCACAGAAGGGCTGTGGATTTGCTGTCGGTCAGCAGCTGGAGGATTAGTTGAACTATGTAGCCTGCCCGAGCATCTCCTATTGCTGTGTATAGTGAAACATAACTAAGCCTTTCTGGAGTTTAATCTACCACAGAGAGTTCAAACTATATACAGTTAGTTTTCGTGGGCTGGGTTTTTTTTTCTGGTTTGTGTCAGGAGATACACAGTAGGTAGAAGAAAAATGCTAAGCATAAAAAGCTCCCCTTTTGAAAACAACATCTTAGGGAACCATCAGGTTTTCTTCTGCATTTTCTTTCTGTGCATGCACTGTCCTACGTTTACACCTGGTTTTGTGATAACTGATACTCTCAAAGTACTCAGCAACCTGGAAGGTGAATCCAGTTTAAACCAGAATGAGCAAATTGCGGGTGAAAAGACAAGTAAAATTTTTAAATTTAAAGCCTTGTCAGAAATTACTGGAAAATTAAAGGGTGCAATTCATTCTTTCCATAAAATAATGCATATAATCATAAATAATAACCCTTTATCTGGCTCTCTCTTGTCATTACACTTTTCTGGTGAAAAGTTTATTCAAGAAGATGGGATGGATTTTCCTTTGTGCCTGTAACAAAGTCCATGGTAGAATCTGGGTCTTAGAAGTCTAAGCCTAGTGATTTATCCATATATAGACTATACAGCCTCTACACATATGTTGAGAAGAGATTGTAACATTTCATAACATGCAGAAAGGGAAAAAAGGAGACTTACATGTGTTTGTGATAATTAAGTGGTGTTTAATTCTGAATCCAGGCCTTTTCATTTTATATATAGCTGATTTTAAAATGTTGGCAGATATCTGGTCTTCTCACTGCTCAAAGATCAAATACAATTGTTGAGCAGTAACAAAAAAACATTCTCCATGAAACTTGAATCTTTGGAGACTTTACAAATGGTAAGTGTGTGGAAATGAAAAAATGGGCTGTATTTGCCATGGATGTTCATTTCAGCATTAGTTGCATAGAACAGAAGTGTGTGCTTGTGTTGACAAAAATGAAAACATTTTCTGCCAAATGCTTTGGTTCTTAAAATGAACTACAGTATGATAGATGCTTACTGTCTATGCTCAGTGTGTTAAAGAGAAGGGAAGAACTGTTGTCTTTAAGAAAAAAGCCATAAATTAAGAGCAAAGAAATATGACTCCAAGAAATTGAGTACAGGTAAGTTTTGATCCTTAATGCAGTGCAAACTTGGTTTTTGAATATTCCGAACTTAAACTGGTTTGAGAGAAATCAAGCTCAACCCAGTTAATTGTAAGTATGTTTTTGTAGTTTCCACCACTGGCTGATTCATTTTACAATATGTTTTACCTGGTACAATCTTCCGGTATCTATGAGGTTGGAAGAAATGGAAAACATGAAGATTTAAGGATATACTACAATCATGTTTCAAGTCACTAGTACTGACAATAATATGAATCTTACTATACCTGATGAGCTCATAGATCAGCTGGTGCTATAGGAACTGGATAAACCTAAAGGACAGGCTAATCCAGAGTTCTTTCTCTGACACTGGCCAGAAGCAGATTTCTAGGAAAGATGTGGGAGCTGAGCAATGGCAGTCCCAATCTGCAGCCACTGATTGCTCGAGGACCTCGTGAATCAGTCGTGATGTCTGGCAATCCCTGCAGTCTCCCTTTGGCTCCCTATCCGTTTCGTGCATTCACAGAACTGTGAGACAGAGATTCGTAGCCTACCTGTCAGATAGATGAAAAAGCTCCTTTTTTTTTAAACTTCACTTCTTACTAGCTTTACTAGTTACTCTGTAGTGCCTACACTGAAGACAGAGAACAAGCAATTGCTATCCACCCTCTTTGTGCCTCTCATGATTTACTGGATGGATATTTTATTTCAAATGTCCCCTTGCAGACTGAGGAGACCTGCTTTGCTCAGCCATTATGTGGACACTGTCTCTTGTTTCCTCTGCCTTCCTGTGCCTCTCTGCACCTTAACACTTTCAGGTGGAAGAGGGAGCAGAGGGTGGAAAAATGAACTTGTGCAGTATTCAGCCTTTGTGGGAATACATGACAGAGATGGAAAATAGTTGCAAAATTGTCACATGTGGATACCTCGGTAAAACAAGAAAAAACTTGCATTGAACAATTACAAATTGCAAAGCTAGACATACTGGAACATCAAAGTATTTGAGATAAAGCCGTATTAAAACATATTGTACACTTGTATTTTGAAAATGGGTTTCAATTATTCTTCCAAGTACTGTTTATTAAACCAAACTAGAATGGGTCTAGATATATTGGTCTATCAACAAACCAAAATTCCACCAAAATTCCCCAAACAAATTCAAACCTTTTTGCCTAAGAAAGTATAGATTAATTTCAATGATGCAAATGCCCATCAAAACTTATTATTTGCAACATAATTTTAAAAGCCTAAATGCTAAGCTAAATGTATGTAATGAAGTCAGAGGAGGTAGTGCAGAATTTTAACCAAAACAATTGAATAAATGAAAACAAATGCCTGGCAACTTTCTAAGCAAGGTCTTTTGAAGATAAAATACAGGTAGCAAACTGACAAATCCTAATGAGATAGTTCTGGTTTGTCCCATTGCATTACATTATATTTGAAAATCTGCAAGCTGCTAAATAGATTTGGGCTAATTATTCCTGGACCAGCTCTTTTTCAGGAAGAAAACCTTGATTTTATTGCGGTCTTTGTTAAATTAAAAAGGCAGATGCCTGCTCTGTGAAGCATGCACTTGGATTCTCATTCGCTGCTTAGGCACAGGTCTTCGAAAAGAAAACTTGGTGGGCAGTTTGAGTATAGCACAGAGGCAGCATAGACCCTCTGAGTATTTAGTGCTAATTCTTGCTAAATATACATGTGTGCACACCTGATAGATGAGTAGGTACACATTTTTTAATCCTTAGATCCTCCCTTTTTTCCCCAAATATAATCCTCAGTGTACGTTCATTTTGCAGTTCTACTACCGAAAAAACTTAATCATGTGTACCATAGGCTGAATTCAAAGCTTAACTACACTAGGATTTTGTTCGGGTAGTCAAATACAATAGAAATCAACCCATCTTCTACATTCTCAAGTTAGCAGTGATTTTAAATAGGAAACAATTCCATAAATTAGGAAGTAACAGAACAGTAGTTTATCCTTGCTGACCATACAGCTTCTTAGATTTAGATTTTAGAACATCTTTCATGGTTGTCATAGTTGTCATTCTGTCAAAATGAATGTTTAAATTTTTTATTGTGACTCTGCTTATTTTCACAGGCTTTGTAACCCTAATTTGTTAAATAAACACTTCTTGTGCAGCCACTGAACAAGCTAACATGCCAAATGATTTGTGGCTTTCCACCTGAACTGTTGCTCATGTAATTGGGATTTAACGCCTGTAGGCCCACATGTGGTAAAAGAGTTTCATCTTAGATTGCCTATTGTGCCTCCAGGACTTCAGCAGCAGTCAAGGCTTCCAAAAATAGTCTGAGTAACAAGAATGCTTGCATGGTTTACACTAAGAAGTTTAACATTTACCTTTATTGAATGAAAATATAAAAATTAACATTGTTTCCCTGTCCATTTCTTTCTCCTTCTTTCACCCAATGGAGTAGATGTGAATATCTCACTGCTGCTACTGGCACAGCTACAACTTAATTAATTAGGTTACTCATATGTACCAAAAATAAAAAAGCTAACACCTTCTTCTGTAGTTTCTGGTTGAGGGAAACATACAAGCAAAAATGCAGTAAATGTTGAAAATGTCCTGAAACAAGATGGGATCAATTATCTTGCCACCATACTGTCATGGTGAATGGAATGATCTGCTATGAATCACTTAGATTGGACTGCAAATTAAGTCCCAAGATCTGCCTTGGACTCCAAATAAACACCTACACCTGTTGATCTTTAATACAAGAAAACTGTAGTCCTCCTTAGGCACTTCATAGGCATTACAGTAAAACAATATTTTATTAATAAATTATCCAGTTCTGAATGATAAAAGTGTGAAAAAGTAGGATCCATGCAAGTCTAGTTCATTGAGGGGGACTTCTTGATAGAGCGAGCAAGCAACCTCTCTCGCCTCCCCCTCCAAGATTGTAGCTGCGTTTATTTAAAGACGATGGTTTTAACTAACTTCGAACAAACTCTTGGTGACCTCAGCTGTGTTTTGGAGCTCCAAATTCCCCCAGCTAGCTGCTGAATCGCCAGGGACTTCTCTGCTTTGGAACAAGACTGGAAGTGATGCAGCTGACACCACCACTACGTCCAACCCAAGGGCAGCCACAATGCACAGCTTATGCAGCCTGTTCCAAACATGGAATGTGCTGCCAGTGGTATGTGCAGAATGAAGAACTACATTCATTCTGGCTGGTGAGGGTCAAACTGGGCAGGCACAAGCCCATGGTGTATGGAAAATAGCTGGGGAGACACTTTCATTTGTGCTGGCCGAGAAAAAAAGGGGCTTTTAATAGCAAAAATTTCTGTTTTGTAGAAGTAAGTGGCAGTAAATAAAAAGGTCTTTATTGCCTGGTGCTCACAGCTGACACAAAATAGACATCGCCTGTGCAAGCATTGATTTCAGCTCAGTGGTGACTTCTCTGGGGTGTACTGTGGAGAGAGGAGTGAATCTGTCTTGCATGCTCTTCCTTAGGGGAAGCAGGATTCTCTTCTATTACATTAGCTCTTGCAAAAAGTAGAGGAGCAAATGACAATAAATAAACCTTTTCCTGTGCTAATGTAGAGTGAGTGCCAAGAAAGGAAGGACACTCGTTTGGCCTTCTAAAAAATTTGCCTTCTATTTTAAACAGTACAATTGGCTTTGATTTTAAAATGATGTTTGACTGGTCAGGATGCTGTTTCCTGCTGGATATGTGAGTGGGCTCATATGAAATTCTCAATGTTTTTATTACTCTGAAGCCATTGTAGTAGATTCACGGTATATGCTTTAGAGAAATGCATACTTAAAATAAATTTTGAATAGAAGAAAATTTGAATATATCTTTGGAATGTTTCATGCAGCTTTATCTAAGAATACTAAGTTTTCATAGTTTCAATATATAAATAATGTTTACAGAATCCCAGAATCAACAGACTGGAGAAAACCTTCAAGATCATTGAGTCCAACCCATGCCCTAACACCTCAACTAAACCATGGTTTAGTGCCATAACCAATCTTTTTTTAAACACATCCGGGGATGGTGACTCCACCACCTCCCCAGGCAGACAATTTACTTTATCACTCTTTCCATAAAAAACTTTTTCTGAATATCCAACCTATATTTCCCTTGGCACAGCTTAAGACTGCGTCCTCTCGTTCTTTCAGTTGCTGCCTGGAGAAAGAGTTTTGTGCAGAAAGAACTGCACAAAATCTGGTTGCAAACTTAACATATGAATTATATAACATTGGTATTTATTAATTTCATATTCCAGGCTGATTTTTTACAGCTACTGGGAACTGCAGATGAGACTGTAAGCCAAGACAATCATTCTACTAACTTAGAGCTATTCCAAAATCAATCTGAGGCTCCTGATCTCCATTCATCCCTCAGCTCTTGGTTGCATTTCACCACACACTGAGTCTCTGTTTCCTGCAGTTGCCAACCATCTGCATGAGGAGTGAAGCTGTCTCTTACCAGTTTACTCTCCAGCTTTACCCATGCAAGGCAGGTGCCCTTTGAGTTTTCGAGCAGCTCTCGCTGCTTCCACAGCACATCTCAGCCAGGAAACAATAATTCCACATCAGGAATCCAGCTGCTCTCCCAAATGATACTGCACTGCATTACCACAAAGCGACAGGGCTGTTCAAAACACCCACTATCAGCCAGCTTCCAGTCCCATGCCAGAGATCAGAAAACAAGAACACACTTGGCCTTTTCTGCTCTGTGCTTCCAGCAGTTCGCTCGCCCAATTATGCTGGGGTCTGTCCACATCTGTTTCGCAGTACTCCTCTCATTGGCTTAATTGAACATGCTTCCCAATATCCCAGACAAACCACAAGGAACCATAGCATAAAGCTAGCTAACAAAGAAAAGAGGAAAGAAATACAAAGAAATAGCAGCATTTTGGCAAAAATAAATCTTTATTTCTTCATCGTGGAAATAAATATAAACTTTCTCTTTGCAGATGTTGCTAATTACATACACAAGTTTGTTTTTTTTTTACTTAAAATATCTGCAGTCTTTACTCTAAATCTTTGACTTGCCCTTAGCAATGACTTTTTTTTGGATAAAAGGAAGGATGTCAGTAAGAGCTTGGTTTTAGTGGGATCCAGAACAAACATAGTCTCTTCAATAATTCATTCATTCTCTAATAATATCCTTTAGGGAGACTGGCTACTTCCACTGATTGTTTTAGTATTTATTCTAAACAATAGGCTTACCCACTTAACAAATTAGGTTAAACTTCAGAAGTCATCACTTGTCGGACATTGTTTGGTGTTCATCTAAGATATGAAACAATGCCTCTCTGTGTTGGAAAACTCTAGTGCAGAGAAATCCTTTCCCTTCAGCTCTTTCATGTGCAGTGCTGCAGAAGTGCCTCAAGGACTTTCCAAAGCCTTACTGACAGCAAGCCACCAGAGACATTTGTTTGGATTCTGTCCATAGCTGAGCACAGTAAATAACAGTATTTATGTCCATCATGACCTTGGCATCTCTGCAGGAGGTATGTTGTGGAGACCTGGCCACTTTTCACCAGAGCAGTGTTGATCACAGCTATTGTAAAGGTTCATCCAGGAGATAATAGTTGTCAGAAGTATTGGTGGGAAGGAAAGTATAGAGAAATGGATATGAAAAACATAGCTGGATGCACTTATATCAGCTATTGGAAAAGCTACATTACAGGAAAAAAAAGAAGCCTCAGTTTCCTTTTAAAGTGTGTTATCTACAAAAGAGCAAAATGTGGCTTAAAGTGAGCAGAAGGTAAATATAATCCAGAAAGAAACATTGCCCTGCACAGCATGTCACTGACCTGTGGGATACACCAGGGCACCAGGTCAGTCAGCTGCTGCACATTCCTTCACAGAGAGGCTGACTGTGGTAAACCTGCTGTCTGTAAACCTGACACATGGTGAGAGCCACAACTTCTGTCTGCAGTTACCTCTGACACAGATGCAAGGCATCATCCAATCTCTCCTGCAAGCCTTAATGCAACCTAAAACAGAGACCAGACAATTTTAGTCAGGATTATTTTGTTTGGGACTGTACAAAACAGGAGTAAAACCACTAAGATACACCTCAGTGATGTCATTCAACCGACTTGATGTTTGTTTGTCTTATTTAAATTCCTGGCTTATTTAAATCCGCAATTGTAGAATCATTTAGGTTGGAAATGACATTTAGGATCATTGAGTCCAAATGACAGCCTAGCACTGTCAGGTCCACCTCTAAACTATGTTGCTAAGTGCCACATCTACATATCTTTTAAGTACCTCCAGGTATTTAAGTGGTCCACCACTTCTCTGGGGAGCCTGTTCCAGTGCCTGACCACCCTCTTCATCATGAAATTTTTACTAATATCCAATGTAAACCTCCCCTGACACAACTCAAGGCCAAGAACTCCTCTTGTTCTGTCACTTGTTACCTGGGAGAAGAGACCAACCCCCACCTCACTACAACCTCCTTTCAGATACTTGTAGAGAGTGATAAGGTCCCTCCTGAGCCTTCTCTCCAGCCTAACAACCCTGGTTCCCTTGGCCACTCCTCACAAGGCTTGTGCTCCACGCCCTTCCCCAGCTCTGTGCCCTCCACTGGACACAATCCAGCACCTCAATGTCTTTCTTTGATTGAGGGGCCCAAAACTGAACACAGGATTTGAGGTGCAGCCTCACCAGTGCTGAGTACAGGGGCACAATCTCTTCCCTAGTCCTGCCTGCCACGCTTTTCTGGTACAATTACACAGGATGACTACATCCTAAAGCCAGTGCCTTTCCTACCCACAACACAGAGGTCAAAGAGGAAGCTTGGGTCACAACTAATGTGACAAGGACACCACATCCCACCTCTACCTTTGTTTTGTTTCCCAGGAGCATGCCAACTGCAGGCGAGGCACTGGGCTCTGCTGGGGCAGCCTCTCCCAGCGGTGCTTTGCAGCAGAGCCTGGAGCAGGGGAGCTGCAGATGTTCACCCACCTGACTGTGCCAGCCATTGTCTCGTGCCTTAAGTTCCTGCAGACTGGCAATTAGGGCAGAAATCTGGAAATCCACAGCGTGGTTAGCAGCTTCTGGTCATGGTGCTGATTGGATTAGGGGAGAGAGTACTGTCTGGAAGGATACAGCACTGACTGCTCTGGGGATTTAAACTGATCCCCCTGCCAAAGGAAAATGAGTGTAGTGGCTGTGGTTTGCTTTCCGTTAACATTATCTTAGAGTTTATGTCCTATGGAAATTGACATGGCTGGCAAATCCTGGGAGTGAGGCCCAAAACTGATTTAGCACGAAGTCTGAACTTTCTCTCACCCTCTGGAGCCCAGGTTTTCATACTCAGTGTCAACATGAGACAGGGTAATGCAACAATGCTTCTCCTCCTGCATTTTCTTCTTGTCTCATGTGAATGTCAGAAATCATGGAACACAGAGTTTTTTTTTAATAAATCTACTAATCTTCTCATAGGAATAATTAAACATTTTAAACGTGTATCCAGGAAAGAGGATCTCATATGTTAGAAAGTCAGATACAGAAATTTACTTCTCAGAAAATAATTCACAGGTAAACTGAGTTGAATAGAAGCAATTTGGTTTTTAATGGTAAACTTTATGAGTTGAAAGTAATACTCTGGTTTAAAATCTTTTGTGCCAAAATACAAGAAAATAAATAATAAAGGGTTTAACATATACGTTATTAGAAAATAAAACATAGCAGAGAGGTTAAAAAAAGCTGTCATTCTGTAATGAAAGTCAGATTTCCTCTTATTTTACTTGGGTGGGCTTCACTTTTCTTTAAACAGTAAAGATTAGTTAAGAGACCTTATATATAGTTGGAAGAATCATTCAGCTGTGCTGAAGCTGTAAGCAACCTAATATACACTGAGTTAGCTGCACTCAGTTTTTGGACACGATTAATCCATTCAAAAATTTTTAATAGAGTGAATGTTATAGGAGTAATTATTTGCAATTGTCTAGTTGGTAAAGTGTAGGTTTTAAAAAATGTATCTTAACAATATGAGAAACTTTCAAAAGTCACTAATATCCTATTCTCAAAAGTAAACTGGATGCATAGCATAGATTACTATTAAAAAGAGAGAATCTCAATCTTTATATTGAAACCATTTTCCTAATTGCCATTTCAAAATCCCCTACCAGCCAATCAAAGAAATTCAGAAACTTCCACTCTTTTTTTGTAGTATATGGTGTTTTCGAGATAAGAAAAATTTGCTCTGTACTTCAGTGGGCTGTAAAAGACATATTCACCACTACACCTTAAAAAGCAGCTCATGAGGAAGAGTAACCTATTGAATCAGAGGGATTCTACCCCTGATTAACGCTGAAGGAGTGTCTCTGTGTAACGTGAAGAAGCACTGAATTACTTACTAACACTTCCCAAATGCAGTGAAAGATTTGACTATTCTCCTAAACAAAGAGGTTGTAGGAAAGGATTGGATGGATGGATGGAAGAGTTTGAATTACTAAAGATGCGTCCATCAAGGTGTATTTATAGAGTTGTTACAGCCAGCTGACTGTACTTAATTGTGGCATTCCTGTGAGATTTTAGGCTGAAAAATAGATTTCAGAGAAGGTGTAGCACTACAATTTGGGCTGATAAAAACTGGTGAGCTGCAATCCCTGCAGCTGGGGAGAGGCAACATAAATCAGGGTTAGTGGGCAGTGGTATGCAGATTCCCTTTCTGTACTCCCAGATAGGCAGGGGACATAGGCTTCCAAATCCAAGTTGCTGCAGATCCTGGAAAATTTGTTGAGCTCACTTTAGAGCAGTGATTAAAATGACACTAATTCACTGTCCTCTGAATACAGCTGAGTTTTAGGAATAGAATGCTTAGGGTTGGAAGGGACCTTAAAGATCATGTAGCTCCAACCCCTGCAGGGTCTTGCCACTAGACAAGGTTGCTCCCATCCAAACTGGCCTTGAACACTTCCAGGGATGGAGCATCCACAGCTTCCCTGGGCAATCTGTTCCAGTGCCTCATCATCCTCACAGTAGATAATTTTTTCCTAATACCTAATCTAAACCAAGATTTTCTACGTAAAGGTGTCTCAAGAATGAAAGGTGGAGAGGAGAACCCAAAACCACAAAGGTAACATTGCAGAAGAAAGGAGATAGTCCTCCCTCCTTAAAATGTTGAAGTTATGTGAGTAATCAGAAGAGGGTTTTTACGTCACACGTTGTTACAAAATGAAATTTTCATGGATTAGACTGGTGATATATGTATGAAGAGCTAAATCTCTTCAAGTTTAAGCTTTCTTATCCCCAGTGTCCAAACTGCTGACAAGTTGGTCTGATACTTACAGTCATGGAGAAAAAAGACCTTTTGGTATTTAAATATAATGTCAATATTGAAAAACAGAAGGGATAAAATACACTACACATAAAGATGAAAATATATTTGAAATCTCACTGTCTTCTTAGATATTCTCCATAATCTAGAAACATGGTACCCTGGTCTCACTAACAGCAGTTAAGAGCCAGGACAGATCATGCCTGTTCTTTCCTGATCAGTTTAACGGAAACAGTTAAATAGAAGTTCAAAGGACCTCAGATGAGAAAAAAAAAAAACAAAAAACCAAAAAACTGTAAGCCAGATCATAAAAATCCATTACTTTAAAAATATGTAAGCAACAAAAAAGAGAGGAAAAAAATGTTTGAATTAACCTAACAACAGTCAGTGCAGAAAGTCAATTAGGAAAGCTTAATTGGTTGGTTTATTGTGGTGCATTTTGCAAGTAATAATTCATACCAAAACTCTTTGATTCATAAAATTAAATTTGCAACAATTGTATAAATGTTAAATAGCTTTAAGAGGAAAATAGTTTGCAGTAAAATACACAAGGATTGTTGTCTTAATTTAATATTATCTTAATTTACCAAACAATGCAAATTTACACAAAGGGACATATAGATACAAACGTTTGCTGTTGTTAGACTGAGAAATACTGGCTGTTAACTTACTGCTTACCTTGTTGAAGACAAAGGTAAAGATAAATACAAAATACCAGAGGTCATTCTGTGATGAATCTATTTTTTCTCTTCACTTAGGAAAAGGCTGTAGAGAACAAAATCTCTATCAAGAGTTGAATTCATGAGACAGAAGATTCATAAAAGGTATTACAGCACTATCTCCTTGGACAAGATATCAGCTATCAACTCCATGCAAAGCACGTGTACAGGACAGGAAATCCAGCTTGTGCTTTCAAGCAACTGAATTAAATGTGAGTTTGTCCCAAAAGCAAATTTTCTCAAACTCTATGTTCTTAAAATCATGTATATTTTTCTCTCTGGAAACAAAGATTCTGCTTATCCCACCTTACATCAGAGTACAGAATGAAAACTCATGCAGAATGAAGAAATTATACAACTGTAATAACCAGCTATTCATGATTATTAATATATTAGGACCATGACAGTAAATAATTAAAAAGATGCTTCTGCTTGAGAAAAAGATTATCAAACTGAAAGGCAAATTATTTTGTCCTAGACTGTAGCTTAATTCACAGAACTGGTAACAAATAGCTCCTTCTGTAGCAATATGACCCGCTTACCTCTCTAAAGTCACCTAGCATATTCTTCAAAATTTTATATTTAACTTTTTAGCCTCTATGTCACATGGGGCAGCAGGCAATTTATTTCTCATACTCTCTTGAGAGATTGCCAAATTAATCCATCTTCTTACACTAAAAAAAAACCACCACACACAGAAATATAGGCAAGATTCAAACAACAAAAAACTTAATTAAACTTCTAAATCCACAAATTTTTAAATTAGTTCCATAATGGAATTACATATATCAAACAATATTTTAAAATTTTTTTTAGAAATAGTTTACACTGTTGCTGTGGGCTAGAATGATGTAGACTCTTGACCCCCTTTATTTACAGGAAACCAAAGCTAATTCTGAATGAACCTGCCTGTGCGGCTGAGACCAGAGCTGAGACAAAGCATCAAGGCTTTTTGGATAGAATACACATTGAGAGAACATCATTTGCAGATGTCCTTTATCCAGTTAGATTCCCTGGCTCTTCACTATCTCTGCTCACACGAGGCATGGCCAAAACAAACAAGTTGTCCTTTGCTCAGCAAAGTGCATTTGACGGTGCCGCGTGGATGGGAGGCCTCCAAAGCAATGGTTCTCAGCATTCCAGCTGATTAGCTCTTCTAATTGCCTCTGTCTCATCCCATCCCAGGATCTTCTCACAATAAATCTAGCTAGGAAAAGATGCATAAAATTCAGTATAAAGGAAGTACCACGGAGATGATGTGAAAGTAACATTTCTTTTCAAGCTGCATTCCTAGAATAGAAGACTAGAGTTTATTTCCTCTTGGCAGATGTAGAATGTAAACAATCTTTCTTGGTATCTTGCTGCTTGATCTTCTGTTTTTATGTGGTTTATACCCTGTCTCATCAAGAACTAGTATTAGGATGGAAAGCACAAGATGAAATAAACAAGTTGGGCTGTGCTGGTGCTCCTCAAAGTATTAAAGCCTCTCAAGGACAGCTCATATCCCCACTGAAGGCATCAGAACTGGGAGCAGAAGGATAAGTCCTGTCAGGGATTTCTTGTTTTAGCATCTACATATACACCATACACACAATTCTAAAGATCATGCAGAAACTATTGGTCAAAGATTGTGCTACCCCAGGATCCCAAGACATTTTCAATGCTTCATATTTCTTCCTATGGCGGTTTGTAACTTGGCCTTTTTTACAGGCTTCTGTAGAGGTACAAATGGTCTCTAATCTTTTAGATTTAACATATGTTGCAGTTATTAACAACCACTAAGGCCTGAAGTTCTTGACCAATGCAATTACCTTTCCTTCTCTGTCTGTATAAAGGGCCAGAGCAAGTCATAGACTCTTTGAGAGAGCTGGAGAAGAGAAAGTCAATGCTTCAGATAAACTGCAGAGTCTCCTGTATTTGGAGTTAAATTATCTGAGATTATTGCAAGGTTGTCAAAGTAGAGATAATGTTTAATACAGCTCTGGAACCCAGCTGTCTACTAAGTTAAAGCCTCTTTAGATAACTGAGGTTTTTTTCAAGGAGATATAAAAGCCTTCCACTTTAGAACAAACTCAGTTAAAGCAAACTTACTATTAAACAATTGTGAAAAGGCTGAGCCAGTTTATTTGATTCTCTAAAGCTCTTCATACAAAATAAAAGCATGTTCTCAATAACAGTTTGCAGCCTGGAAAGCTCAATTTCAAATAAAAGATGTACAGCAAGTATTTATAAATGAAGTATCTTCAACATATTCAATTTATTCCTTAAATTTATTTCCTAAGTTAAAAGGACACATTTTTTAACTTAGAAAAGCAGAAGACATATTAGATGCAATGGTACACAAGCCGTACAGGTGGTTCCTGTGAAAACTAGAGCAAACTTACCTCCACAGGAATCTCCACAGAGCAATATAACCAGAAATGAAATTTCCATGTTTTTTCCTTTTTAAAGCAACTTCCTTTAAACACATTATATTTCCAATGCAATTCACCCTTGAATGTATCTGTCAATTACAGTAAACCTATTAAAACTACTGTTTATTTTGGAGAACAGGTTTTTTCACTGAACTATGTCTTTGTTACATACATTACTAACAAGCATAATGATTGCATATGACTTCAATATAAGGACTTAAGAGTTTGCATTTTTGATTTCCTGTACCTCTCTTGTATTTTTCACTTGTTTATTTGGAAAGCTGATACACATAAATATTGATTGACTTGGCATGAAAAGTGAATCAATTTGACGAATATCTAACTTTCAAAAAGATTGAACAGACTCATGGATTTTTTGAAGATTACTTCAGTGTAGGGTATTTGATACATATTTGCAGTTCAGTTTAAATAAAAATGCGACAACTTGTCTATCAATTTTTTTCCCCACATCATTGATTTTCTTAGTTTTCCTGATTTTCAGTATGCAGACAAGCAGCAAGGATAAAGGAAGGGATGTTCAAAGTCTTTACAAAACAGAAACAGATATTTAGAAGTTTAACTGTCAGACCAATGTCACAGAGCTGTTTACCATACTTATGCATTCAGTTCATGCAGCTTGGTAACTGTGAAGTGAGTACCTCACACAAAAAAAAAAAAAAAAAAAGAGAGAGAAAAAAGGATAAATTCTCTACTTCAGTTTTCAAGCCTGGGAGTTGGCATGACAACTCTAAGCAAGTAGTCAAGTCAGGCACTGACTGAGAGTAAGAAGCTGAAAGAAACCATCAATATACATAAAAACCAGGAATACAGAGAACTGCTCTGAAAAAAGTTATAAAGTGTGGACATCACAGAGTTTTAGAGATGAGGGCACTATCACAAATACTGCAACTGTGTCCCTGCATAGCAGTGGGCAGAGTATCATATAGCTGAGGTGGTGAATAGCTGTTTCTACAGCACATAAAAAGATTGTGCTACTCTAGGCAAAACTCCAGCTCTGCTGAGTGCCAACAGAAATAGCTGAGCAGGCTGCTCAAGAGCAGCTTCACAGTGAAGGGCTAGTAGTGACACATAAAGAGCTTATTAATCTTCCTTTATCATCAAAGCAAGTTTAATTTCCAGAAAATACGTATTTATATCTAAATGAAAGGAAATAACTCAGAAGGGTGTAAAAATAAGAATATCTGACATATGTAAAAAAAGGGGGAGAAAAAAGAAAAAGAAGAAAAAACATTGAAAGAGAAAGTTTACTGATCAAGAGGAAATCTTCATAGCTAAGGTAGGATAGATTATTCCGCATATTTCTCTGCAAATTTTTTTTAGTTTTTGGTTGTCAGCACAGTATTTTGACAGAATGAATTCTCTTCTATCTCCAACTGACATATGAGTTGGTATTAGAGCAACAACCCGACTTCACAGCACTGTACACATAGCTTTGTATTGGCCTCAGAGAATGATTCTTCTTACATAGTGGCATCACTGTCACGTGTGAGGACAGGTAAAGTTAGATAAGCCAACAGGAGAAATATTCAGTCCCATATTTTGCATATTTTCTTACCCAAGTACATTTTTAATAACCCATTTCAACTGAAATAATGACTAAAGTTGTTTGCACACAATTACAGTCTTGTTTCATGCCTTTTTTCCACCAGAAAGTTGGTCATTATTTTATGTTTGTCTATTGATTAAAGTCTGCATATTTTTATTCCAATTGTTAAAATACATGCATTTTAAATACAGACATAGCTGTAGAAGAATGTCTATTTTATTCTTTAGCCTAGTAACTATTTTTCTGATGCCAGAACCAGGCTTTTTAAATAGGAGCAAGACCAGAGACTCCCTTTTACTAAGTCAAGGGACAAACTGACCTCACCACCACTGACTTTGCCTACATGAGATGCCTAAAGCTGAAGGAGTCCAAGCATCCCACTTTGTGCTTATTCTACTAGTGGACTTGACAACTCTGAAATGGAAAAAGAAAAGACTTTTCATTGAGATGGGGAAGTCTGAAAGATTCTCTCATGTGACATAAAAGTTTATAGCCTTAATGACCAAGTGGCAAATGATTCTTACATTCCTTCTGCTTCAGATATTTATTTCCTAAGCCATAAATAAAATTATCCTTTTGGTTTGGGTTTAGTAGTTTTAACTTTCAAATTTCTTATATAAATAAATTACAAATATCTATGATACTCACAATTTCTTATGACCTAACAGAAAATTGCACTGTTCATTATTAGCAGGAAAAGAAAATAATCATCTCCCAGAAGCGTAACACTTCTTCTACACACTAATTATATTTCACATGATATTTCAAGTATGAAAATAAAAAGTAACAGCCCATAGAGGAAGGTTTTATTTACTTCATAGAATCATAAAATGGTTTGGGTTGGAAGGGACCTTAAGGATCATCCAGTTCTAAACCCAATGCCATGAGCAGGGACACTTCCCACTAGACCAGGTTGCTCAGAGCCGCATCCAACCTGGCCTTGAACATTTCCAGGGATGGGGAGTCCACAGCCTCTCTGGGCCCCTTGTTCCAGTGCCTCTCATAGTAAATAATTTTTTCATAATACCTGATCTAAACCAAGATTTTTCAAGAAAAGGTGACTCAGGAAGGCAAGGTGGAGAGGAGAACTCCAAAACACAAAGCTGTTCTTAAGACAGGAACACTGAAGAAGAAAGGAGAAAGTCCTCCCTCCTTAAATTTTTGAAGTGATGCAAGAAATCAGATAAGGTTTTTTTACTTTACAATGGTTTAAAGCTGCTTAGTCTTTTATTAGCAACTTTAATAGTGTGCTAAAACAATTCTATCCCTATACATAGTGTATATATTTAATACATGCTTTCACTGTAATTCCTGTTGAATGCTAAACCTCTTGTATCATGGCTATTATACAGGATGAAGTCCCCAGGAATTCTAAATTAATTACTTCCTTCAGATACACTTTTATTCTACAGAATGAACAAAATGGAAGCTATAACTGAAAAGTTGCAGTTTTTCTCCACCTTTCTTACTACATTTCAACCCTTGAACATGGTAATACTACCTAATATTACCATTGGGGAAAAAATATGAATTTTGTTGAGTATATTTCATTTTTATTGTAATTTGGCCTCATACATAACTCAATCTCTCCAGGTTATAGAAGATTTTTACATATTTACAGGAGGGATTGAGTAAAAATGTTGCATGCTGATGTACCAGCACTTTAACTCATATAAGGAAAAGCCTGTAATGGTATGGCAAATAATGCCAACTCAAGGTCTGGCCCAAAATGTAGTGTATATTCAGCTTAAGAGAGAAGTCACTGAGGCAGAAAAATCATTAAAAATCAAATATTCTGTGCTTACTGCACTTTCCCCTAAGAAAAGTAGGGGAAAGTACAGTAATCACAGTAGTATGTTATACTACAGGCTCAAGTCTATTGTTCCATTTGAGATTCTAGGTAAATAAGTACTTTTTTAAAGACCAATCTCCACCCATTTAGACTGGACAGCACTGGGTTGTGTTACACAAGTTCCCTGGTGGCACTACTGTTTACTTTCTTCTCTCACATGGCCTGTACAAGCAACAGTAGGTCAGCTATTAATAAGCCACTGCAATATAAAAATATTTATGAAATACCAAAGACAATCAAATAATGATTTTACAGTAAGAAACAACAGAGCAGAATGATGGAATTCCTCAAGAAGTAACCTCAAAATATCATAAAAATCTAAATCTAACAGATTCTCCCCCTAGGTTGTAGCTCTCCTTCCTGCCTCTATTCACTTCCTGTGCCTCTGAAGCCAAGTTTCTAAACATGCGTTGATTGAGAATGAGATATCTGTTACATAATATGTTTGCAGTGATCCTATAGATTAGAGTTAACAAGCAGTCCATCACAAATGTGGTTCCTATTAAGTTTTATTACTTTCAGGATGTTAATTTTGGTACAGGGTTATTTTCCTAATTTTGTGCAAAACCCCTATCCATGATGTAAAACAAACGGCAGTGGGGAGGTGGAAAAAAAATACACGTGAGCTAAAATAACACTGCTAGAACAATGCTGGTGTAGCTATCTAAATGTTCAGCATTAATCTGAAATAGGGATTTTTTGGACAATTTTACAATGATTAATTAAACAAGACTAGGCAGAAGCCCTATCAAGACTCTTCAACATTATTCATATTGTACAAGGCTACAGAGATAAAAACTATATTATATATTACTGTAGAAATTAATATTGTAAATCCAGTGTGCTAGATGAGAAATATGTAAGAGTTCTTAATCAAAGAAAATCCTTACTTTAGAATATAACCCAAATCCACTCTCCAAGTAACTTCAGACTTCGCAGAAGATTGTGAATTTCAAACTGGATCATCAGTTATCATGTGAAACCCGGAAAAAAACCAGCATTGTTCTTCACAATCTGATATGGAAAACAAAAAGGGTTACTTAGTTATTTTATTTTATTTTATAATGTATGAAGAGAATTATAGTACTCCAGGAACTACAGAGCACTTCAAATGTTAAGAACTTCAACTAAAAATAAAAAAATCACATTAAAATATTCTATAATTCTAAAATTTAAACATCTTAATAAATTTCAGAATTTAGAAACCAAGCCTTAAAACCCTGTCAGAATTTATGTACATATATATTTCCATCTATTCTGATATTAAGTATTGCACAGTTCTTTATGAAGGAAGCAGGGATCTTGGCTTAGTGGCATGGAAATTCAAAGCCTTGAAGAGGTTGCTATGAGCAGGACATGAAAGTCAAATTATACAGGAGACACGGACTGGAAGGGTTAAGGAGAAAAAGCATTTTTGGAGTCCAAATACTTACATGCTTCCATGGAGTAGCTGTTTCTATCTTTGTCTCTATCACAGATCAACCCACAACCCCCACAATTTTAGAGTCCTTTATTTGATGGCTGTATAATTTGAAACATCTGGAAAGCCTGATTTTCAAAAGGAGTGACCTCTAAATTAAAGGTGGAAGTTCAGTCAGCAGAAGCTAAATACTAAATATTTAAATACTACATAAATGATGACTATAAACCAGGTGATGAGACTCTCAATTTAGACATTCAAAAATTATTGAGCTCTCAGTTAACCACCCAAAAATAGAAGTAATTCTTGTCTTGTCAGCATGTTTCTAAGATAAGACTTCTTACAGTGATGAAAACTACAGACATGCACATTAAATCAGCCTATATATCCTCTCCTACTACTAAAACTGCTGTAACACTCATCATCCTTATTGCTCTCCCTGCCTACATTCTCTCTTCACCACATTCTTTTTGGGGAATATGAATTACTTTTTTTCCTTACATTATTTAATTGTTTAATTAATTGTGATCTCTGACCGTACCCTCCAATATCTGCAGCTCTTCCTCTGTGCAGAATTGCCAGTAAATTAAATAAGCATTTTCTGTTCCATCATCTAGATTTTTAATGACAGATAATAATGCACAGCAGAGGATAAATCCTTGCAGAACCAAAGCTGATAAACCTGGCAAGTTATAAAGCAACTACCAACACAGATCAGTTTTAAGTCTTCTAGCCACATTTAGTCCCACTTTAGAATATTATCATCTAGCCTATGTGTTCCCAGACCCTGAGAATATCAGAGTACCTTCTTATTTATATTAGGTGTTTTTACAGCTCTTTCATCACCAGCTCTATACATTAAACTACATGTCATAGCAAGCCTTTCTTTTGTCCACAATTCCAGACAATATCATACTTACCTATACTTATCATGCTCTTACTTGGAGCTAACTGGAACACGTTCAGCTAAAGGTACATGTAACTCAACAGTATGGAGTATCATGGAATACTGCAAATAAATCAGCCATTTTAAACAAGTCTCAGCTACAGTGTGAACAACGGCTTTGATCCAATATCACATTTCACCATGTGGTATTAAGTACTGTGGAATCAAAATGCAAATATTTATAAAAATAAAAGAATATAAGGTCCACAATGCTTTTGCTTCCACTTCAGTTTTCTAGGTCCCCTCATTTTAATTAGAAATGTTTTGAAAAACTCTACAAACACTTTATTGAGGTTCTTATACAAATTAAGTGGCTGCACAGAACAACTCTCAATACAGGATTAAAAAATATGTATGTGTCCACTTCAAAGGCTTGTTGTCTACAGTGTTAAGGCAAAATGTTTATGTTTCCCCCACTAAACACACATATGTCCACAGGTCAATTTATATATAAATGCTCAGTGCTTAAGATGGAAGGATTATATAGCACTACCTTACTGCCCATATTCATGAAAAACTGTGATTCTTGGTACCACGTACCACCAAATATAGCAAAAATGTGGTATTAAGAAAAAGTGACAAAATCTTAACCATTTTTCAATTAAATCTAGAGTTTTCACTGTTTATATATGACAAAAGTGTACAAGTTAGTGAAGGGGGTTGAATGAAATGGCCTTAAGTGATTTCAAAGTGAGCATAATTTTAAGCATATGAAACTCTCTTCAGGCATTAAACAGATTTCATCTGGAGTTGGTGTAGATTTCTATCACTCATATCCAATAAAGAGTAATTAAAAAAGAGATGAGATAGATTGGCGTCTGGGAATCGAGGGAATCAAGAGCCTATCTCTCTATGGCAGCTTAAACCAGCTTGGACTGTTTATCACAGCAAAACAGCCTGAAGAGACAGGGCTAGGGTCTCCATAAATATCAGAACAATAAATGCCAAAGATAAGTAAAGGGTTTTTTTTAAATTAAAGGGTAATTTAGACCCTCAGGAAGAAATGCATACTAAATAGGAAGAAGTTGTATCAGAAATTGGAAGGTTGCCTACTAGAACCAGAATGTTCTCATTCTTCCAGTATAAGCAAAAGGAGCAAAAACACTGAAATAATTTCTCAAAAGGATGTGAACAAACTCATATGACACACTTTGACAGCACATGACTAAAACTGATGACCCAGTCAGTCTTTTTCTAACCAAAACTTTGTCCTGCTTAAATGGTTTCTTAAAAACCATCTAGGACTTGAGGTCAGATATTTATTTATGAAAACATACAAGCACATGGGTGCAATAATGTCAAAGTTAGGCTGAGTCACTCCAATCCAGGGTCTCGTACATAGTTTTCATTTATTTAAAACTATTTAAGAGGGGAGAACATACTGATGACAATTTTTTGACACAGGTAACTGACAAGCTAAGTAGGTGCTCTGTTGCACCTGCTTCCATGAAGAAGCAAGAACCAGTTGGGATTGTGGAAGTTGAGGGAAACCTTAGCTGCAATGACTACAGCATTGAGGAGTTTAAAATCCTGAGTCAAGTGAGCAAGATAAATTTTAAAAATTACTACCCTGTCCTTCAAGAAGGCAGATCTTGCCTCATTCAGGGACCTGTATGGCAGGACATGTGGAATACTGCCATGAAGGACAATGGGGCCAAGAACAGCTGGAAGATTTTCAAGGGCAACATTATCAAAGAACAAGAATGGTCCTTCCTGACACTCAGGAAAACAAGCAAGTATGGCAGAAGACCACAGGAGATGGACAATGCAACAGACTACTTGAATTGAGAGAGACACTGTCTGAGCAGGGAGTTATGAGAGCCGAGGCTCAGAAGAAGCCAAAACTACCTAGAGATATGAAAACAAAAATAAGGAAGGCTTCAGTACCAGCAGAAAAAAAAATACTAAAGAAGAGGCAGGACCACTGCTTAACAGGGCAGTGGATCTAGTGATAAATAGTGAAAAGTCTGAGGTATTAAATGCCTTTGTGCTTCTGTTTTTATGAGCAAAGTTTTTTCTTAGGTGTCCCTGCTCCTTCATGTCAGTAGCAGAGTCTGTAGGAGTAAAGCATTGCCCACAACAATGATCAGAACCCACAAAAATCAGAAACCACTAAAGCTAATTGTGTATGTACAAGTCCATGGGCCTAGACAGGCCCATCAACTGTCTTGGTTGGCTGATTGCATTGCAAGGCTGCTCTCCACAGTCTTCAAAAGATTATCGGAATTGTGGGAGCTCCCAATGACTGGAAGAAGGCCATCTTCAAGGAGAGCAGTGAGGAACCAGGCTACCACATGCCACTCAGCCTTGCCTCTGGTCCCAGGAGGGTCCTGGAGTAAGCCTTCTGAGATGTCATTTCTGAGCACATAAAGGACCAAAAATTGACTGGAAACACCCAGTGTGGATTCATTGAGGATAAAATGGGTCTAACCAACCTAAATGCCTTTGGTGATAATGTCACTAAGGGTGAAAGGGCAAAGGATGAGTAATATATGATGTTTACTTTGATTTTAGCAAAGCCATCAAGTGTCCTGTAATATCAAGCCATTACATCCTGTAATCAAGCCATTACAGTGTCCTGTAATATCACTATAGGAACATTGGTGAGACACAGGCTAAATAAGTGGTCAAAGCAGATGGGAAATTAGTTGGATTCTCATACAAATTGTGTCCTGATCAGTAATACTAAGTCTAACTGGCAGCCAGTTACTATTGTCATGTTTCAGATATCAAAAGTGGGTCTTTATCCACTCTTTAACATAATTTAATTCTCTTTCACATCCTTATTAACAAGCAACAGAATTGGACAGAGTGCACATTTTGCAGCATCATGGATGATAAGGCATGAGGGAGTACTCAATAGGGTGGAGGGCAAGGGTGATCTTCAGAGGGACCTCAGGTGACTGGAGGAAAGAGACAACTGAATGCTCTTGAAACTGAGCAAAGGCAAATGCGAAGTCATTGAGCAGTGCATTTGACTCCTGAATATCTCCAAGGATGGAGACTCCACAGCTCCCTGGGGAAGCCTGTGCCAGTGCTCCATCACTCTCACAGTGCAGAAGATGTTCATATAGAGCCTCCAGTTTAAGCCCACTTCCTCTGGTCCTGTCACTGGGCAGTACCAAAAAGCAGCTGGCTCCATCCTCTCTGCACCCTACCTTCAAGTATTACCATACCTTGATGAGATCCCCCTGAACCCTCTCTTCTCTAGGCTGAACTTCCAGCATTCTCAGCCTGTCCTCGTACAATGGATGTTCCAGTCATTCCAGTCCCCTAATCATCTTAGTGGCCTTGGGATTTTCAGTTGCCCCAATACAAAAACAACAGCATTGATCTATGGAAGAAAGTACAGTGGAGGCCCACAAATAGCCATGAGGCTGAAGCTCCCCAGAGTATGAGGAGTGACTTAAAGAAAAGGATTTGTTTAGCTGTAAGAGAGCTCTGCTGTCTTCAGCTAGCTAATGGGAGACACCGTGATTATCCACCCTTGAAAAATTGTCAGAGCCCTGGGCAACCAGATCTAGTTGGAAGGCTGGACTAAGAGGCACTAAGCAATCCCTTCTAACCTGATGCAGGAAAATTGCATCAAACAGTGAATGTTTTCTATTTTTCTGCATATCTATCAGAACATGCTTTACCAATTAATAATAGATGTACTGGTCTAAGTGGCATTTTTTTAGGTTTTTTTCCTGCTACAGACTTTCCAAATTATGGGATGATAGGAACAGAATAGAGCATCTATCACACTAAAAACATGTCAAGGGTATTAACCACTATGAAAGAGATTGCCATAAGCACACATACCCTTTTATGGAGAAAGAGAAGAAGGAAATGTTTGCAAGAACACTTGCCTGATTTGTTACCCCATTATGGAAAAACTGGTCTAACAATACTGAAAAGATTGGATACAAAAACAGATAGATAATCATGTGAAAGAATTGCAGACACTGCAACAGCTAATTGGCCCTGCATAAGCTACATATGCATTTGTTTTACATAAATTACACCACTCTTAGCGTGAACAAGTAGGGTTCTCTCCTTTCTTACCATCACAGATGCTGAACCATACAAAAGTATGTACTTCCATTAAGAATTTTCTCCCTTGGGAAAGAAGTGTTGGATAAAGCCAAATATGTCAGGTAAACAGACTTTTGCAAGTATCATTCAGTGAATCTCACCTCTGTAAGTGATACATACTGGCAGACATCACCGTGCAGAATTACACAGACACCTAACTGTGCATTTATTGTTATGAGATACTGATACCACAGCAACAGCATCCACTGCTTGATTTGCAATTAAGTATATAGATTGAGCTAGCTGATTTTCACTTGCCAAGAGAACATGTGAATACAGCGTACCTGAGGATATAGCTACAACTGGTTTCACACAGTTCAGGCAGGGAAACTCCAAAAAACAGATTTGAAATTATTTGGCAGGTAAACTGATACGCACAAAGGAAGCAATTGCTGTATTCAACACAAAGTCCTGGAACCGCCTGCCCAGAGGAAGTCAAAGAGGCAAATCCTACACTATACAAAATCCAGTGGGGTTTGATTGCTTGACAAAGCACGCACACAATGGTACACGCATGTCTAGACTGGTATCATATGTCAAAAAACCACGAACACCTTACTCAGATTTTTATTCTGAAAAGATTGAAGATATTTGCAGCACAGTTTTGTAGGCCACAGACTTCTATGGATGATAGGAGCAGATATCTATAAAACATCTGGTAGATTCCATCCTGTGGAGCTGAACAGGCACGGAATATTAACTGCTGGCCTGAGAGTCATGCTTTATTCCTGAAGAACTGGAAGCAGCTAGTGACATTTCATTACACACAAACCATGGTATCAGGAAAAGGTTTATTTAAAATTTTAATTATTTACAGTAAGCACAACCAACCTAAATTACACAATATAGGTGACCTGTTTGTGCAATTCTGAAGAAAAAATAATAGTGCTTTTGGCACTAGAATTCTCCTACTTTTCATACACAATAGTATTTGCATCACATATATACATACATATATATATATATATATATATATATATATATTCCACTGACATATGCAATATCAAAAAATTGGTGACCACTTAAAAGGTGCTTTAATCCATGGGCTGTATGAGCCACTAAAAAGGATGGTGTATGAACCAGTTTTGTTAATACTTCTCAATGCTCCTCAAGATTTTTATCTCTTTGAAAAGCAAAAATAACTGTAAAAGTATAGGTTCATACAGTGACATTTCATCAGCTAGAGAACAGGAATGGTGTGGTATCTTCATTTTTCTTTGTTCTTACTTCAGGAGACTTGGCATGACCCATGGAGTAATGTTGTATACAACAACTTCCTATGACAGTGTAAGTCAAATAACTTCAAATTAAGTTCTTATATTGTAACCAACTAAACACGCTGCTATATCAACTTACAGAAACTTTTATTCATTTAAAGAGAAATTCTGACCCTAAGGTTGAATAAAGTTTCTATGAAGCCAGTTAGTTTGGTGAGAAAGCTGACACTTCTAGAAACATTTTTTAAAAGTCCAGATGAAAACATTTATGACGTGCAGTGGGCAGAAAAATTGTATAGAACAGACAAAATATTCTTCTTTCGAGATTTAGCTACAGATAATTAGTTACCATTCCTGGCAACTACCTAAATCTATCTGATACCAGCCCTTAAGCTTGCCAGTTCAGCATCAGTTCTCTTATTCTGGAGTCAAGAAATATTAATTTTATTTAATGGAAGTTTCTTATGTGGGCATTGCCACAGTCAGTGTATGCTAGGATAGGCTACATTGAGCATGCTGCTTATTTCACTCCATTTTGCATTCTGCCTATAAATGTCTCCACTTTCAATCACCAGTCCTCTCACCAGTGCCTAAAAATATCTCTTAAAAAAAACAAACAAACAAACGAAAAAAAGAAAATCAGAGGTATTAAGTACAACAAACATATGGTTACCATTTAGCTATGAAACAATACCTTATTTAAGGTCAGTTTCCTCATAATTATCATAGGAATAGATATGTCTCAGTGGAAAGATGGTATTTCTGATCTCACTATTTCTTCTTGGCCCTTGAAAGTCCTCAGACTTCAAACCTTAACCATGAAGGTATGTTTTAAGGTAACCTTTAAATCTTTTAAGTATAGGTTATTTCTAATTCTCCCTCTATCATTTTTTTTCATAGGTGGATTTATGCCTTTGTAGGTTGGGGTATAAAAAGATTACTACTTCTAAATCATGCATTAAAAATTTATTGTGTGCTTGGATAAGGAAACAAGAACTCAAGAACTACAGCAATAACCTCCTTCCTCTTCCAAAGTAGGAAAACAAATGATGCATCTTTCATTTCAACAACTGTGTTTCTAATGTATTTTGAATATTAAATTTCCTACTTGAATTAAATAAAATCCAGGGAAAAAATCCATTGCAATTGTTTATTTAATTTCTGATATAAAATATTTTCAGTGTGAGAACAAGTGTGTGATGAATTGCCTTCCTAAGAATCACTAGTTCATTTTTTTTTTAATTTCTGCCACTTATAATTCCTCAAACACAGTGAAAATAATCATAATGGCTAAGTTTCAGCAGGCATAAATCAAAAGCAATATATAGGACAAAATCTCACTTAAACTTTTAGTATTTGCAATGACATATGACTAGAAAAAGATCTATGGTGCTTCTACAGGAAGGGCAGTTAATAAATTGCCTTTATAAGCTTAACCATGTTTCAAAAGAATAACCCAAAGGAACAGAAAATAAGCATACCATTATACAGAATGGCTTAATGGTTTTCTAAAATTCCACTATTTAAAGTACACCCCAGTTAAGCAAATGTGTCATTAGTCAGTCTTTGCTCAGAATTAAAGAAAACTTTCAGAGCCAGGATGCCTTTCCCTAAACCATGGGGGCTTCAGAAATGAGGAAATAAATATGGAATCTTTGCAGGAGAAAAGCATATGTCTACTTTTTTTTCCCCTGTATATTAGACATGATGTGATGTATTGAAAAGAAAAAGCTGAAAAGTGAAAAAATAGTCAGTAAGGAAGAGACTGAGATAAAATGTCTGAATTCTTAACCCATGGTAACTTGAATCATGAATAAATGCTGGACAGGTTTCCGAGTAACCTGGAAAAATGAATAAAAAAGGCTAGCAAAAAGTTCTTTTTGTGAAACTTATTCAGACTGATTTCCAAAAAAACCCATCAAGCATGATGTTACTAAGCAAGCACGTTCAAAATACAGCAGTTACAAATAATTCAAACAGAAACTTTCTAATTCATTCAAGAAGTAAATAAGCCGTTTGAGTCCACATTCAGAAAACATCAACAATTTAGGACACAAATTTAAAACAAGGTTAGCTAAGAACAGGCCTGTATGATAGCAACGTTTTTTCAGGACCAAATCAGAATTAGATCAAAGTAACGTGAAAGCAGACAACAGGGCCTCACCACAAAGCACCATTCATGCTACCTGCTCATGTTGACACGGCCACTAAAACAAAGCTCCCACAAAAGCCATCTAAATTCTGCCTTTTGGTAAGAGAAAGAAGCAGGGCTTGTACACAGCTTTAGTGCAGAAATGTATTCTAAGTGTGTGCAGTTGCATACTTCATGTGTAATCAGCTCCCAACATATTTATTAAATTTGCAACATGGTAGTCTGGTCATTACCTTCTTTCCCTCATCATCCTTGGATATCTTATATACCTAAGTATTTAGGCATTTCCTCCTGCCCTTAGGCACTTATTTACTCGTCTTAGAAAAACAAAAAATGCCCAAGGGAAAGGCAAGTCATTTATAGGATGGGTACCCACTACGTTTCGTTTTCAGTATGCTTTCCAACACCTTCCTTTTGCTCTGAATTTGTGTGTTGTTGAGCAAGAAGAATCTTTAAAACGGGAATTCCTGAAAAACATCTGGATGGTTCTGACGAGCTCCTCATGGAACTGGAGCCATGTTCAATTGCATCCTCACTGGCAGCATTCTCGGGAACCTACTGGGCAGGATGGTGCAGAGAAAGAATGAAAATTCATTCCCTTATGTACTACAGGAGGCTTAGTCCTCTGATTGCCGTTTGCTCAACACAAAGAAAAGTCCTCAATCCGTGGTAAACCGTAACTATTGCTTTTGGCAGGTTTCTAAACACAAGGAAAAAAAAAAAAAAAAGAAAGAAGGGGGGGGGAGGGGACGTCC